>JASKGM010084351.1:9860-47701 GCA_034509205.1 Ceratonia siliqua | reverse complement strand
AAAATATATATGTAGTGTGAATGATAGGATTTGAACCCATGTCTCCTTGGTCAAAATAAAGTGTTCCAACCACTAAGCTACAATCACATATATGTAATTAATTAGACAAACTTTAAATATACTATTTTTCTGTTGGCCCACCGGGCCAGCCCGACCCGACCCGGTTTGGGCTTTGGCCCAATCGGGCCGGGCCAAAAAAGCCCGAATTATTTCGGTCCGGAATTTTCAGAGCCCAGCTCTATTTTTTTTCGGTTTACATCGGGTCGGGCTCAGTTTGCCAGCTCTACTTAGTCACATAACATGCTTCATCAAAGGCAACCCACCAAGGACGGATTCAAGGGGCAAGTAGGGGTGGAAGTAGGTTAAGTGATTTATCAGAGACTTACAGTCTGACTTAAATCAGGTTAGGTCAAGGTCTTTTTGTAAGCCTATTTAATTAAATAAGTAAGATCCTTATATCAAAAGCCTGGCCTATAGGCCTACAAGCCACCTATATTATTTTTATAATAATAATAATATATATAATATAGTATTTTTATATTTTTTAATTTTATTTATTTAAAATATTTAAAATATATATTTTTAATTTAAAATATCCATAACCCTAAAATTCTCAATTTTTTCTCTCATTCTCATTTTTCAGAAGGCTTATTTTTGGCCTTGTAGGCCAAGGCCTACTTTTGGCCTCTTTCTTGACAAGCCTTAATAGGCCAATAGGCCAGGTCAGGCCTATTTTTTAACTTACAGTAGGTTAATAGGCCAAGTTCAGACCATGACTTTGTTATACAGACCTGACCTATTTTAGCCAAGGCCTAGCCTGACCTGTCCTACTTCCACCCTTAGGGGCAAGCAGGGCCTTAGCCCCCTCCTCTTAATAAGTGAAGTATTTATGACACTAATATTATTAATTTTAAAATAATTAATTTTTATTTTTTAAAATTTTAAAAAAATTAGACTAAATCTAATATTTTTTTATTTTTTTATTAAAATTTCATGTTGTTATATTATTTTTTATTTTATTTTTTTAAATAAATTTTTAATTATACATCAAACTTTATATTATTATCATAAATAATTTTTTATTTAATTTATTTTTTTCTTAAAATTTTAATTCAATCCCTCTCTAAATAATTTCTGAATAAACCCATCCCCTCATCCCACCTCTTCCTTAACCCCTTATAGCTAATTTTCTTATTTTAAAAAAAATAAATTAAAATTTTAATCTTTAAATATGTAAATATTTTTAATTTAATTTAATTTTTTATAATTAAAACATCTCAATTTAATTTTTTTAAATTATAAATCTTTTTATTTTAGTATCAATTTATATATTTAAAAAATTAAATTAGATATTAAATTAAAAAAACTTACGTATTAAGAATTAAATTAAGAAACTAAGACCAAATTGTTAATTAGAAAAAGGAGAAGACTCCTCTACCGCCCACATTAGTGGGCCGTAAGGGAGTTTATAATTTTTTTTATATTTTTTTTGATTTTTTTTACTTTTTAAAATTAATTAATTAAGTTTTATATCATAAATTTTTTTTAAAATTTTTAAAAATATTTTTATATTTATTGTAAAATTTTTTAAGTTATAAATGAATAATAAAAAAATTATAGATGAATAGTAATAGAGATATAAAAAAATTTAAAAAAAAATTAAAAAATTTTTAAAAAAAATATATAAGATAAAAAATACTTAATTATTTTTAAAAAATAAAAAAAATTTAAAAAAAATAAAAAAACAAAAAAAAATGACTGTAGCTTGAAAAAATCTTAAAAAAAATAAAGAGACATGAGTATGATGAGTTATGACCTGCCAGCGGCACTGGCACCCATAATCTACATGCAACTCCACGTGTGGGAGATACACCTCAAGCACAACCCTAACCCCTGATTCCGCTTTCCTTCTATAGGTGCATAGGGATTCATTAGGTGGCAGCGGAAGTGAGAAGGGCAATTCCGTCTTCCAACTTCTTTTAAATATTTTTAAATAAAAAATAACATTATAATATTATTCAATCACCGGCTTGAGGCTCTCCCCTCTCCCCTCTCCCCTCGCTGCCTAGAGGCTAAAACAACAGAGAGAGAGAGAGAGAGAGAGAGTGCTGATCTCAGAAAGTGGGGTCCTCACATTATCAGGAGAAGACGAATTGGTAGAGAGAGAGAGAGAGGGGGTTTTGGTGAGGGACCCTGTGATACCCTCAACTTCGGTTCCGCTGCCACTGGCGACACCCTGTATCCAGCTGTACTCCAACCTCCCCTCCCACTCCCACCCCCACCCCCACCCCCTGTTTTTCTTTCTTAGTCCTCAAACCAACCAGCAATACAAACATTGCCTTCTTGGTTCTTAGAGAGAGAGAGAGAGAGAGTGCGGTTCCGGTTATCCAAAAGAGATAAATCGTCACCCTCTCTCTATCCAGATAAAACTTCAAAACCTTCAAACCAAGACCCACCAAAGCTAACCCCTCCCTCCCTCCCACTGCTACATGAAGCTCCTTATCCTCAACACACCTCCTACTACTGTTCCTGCTACTATCACTCTACATTGCTCACCCCCCGCCCTTTTTTCAACCTCCATTACCATTTACTGAGATTTACTTCTACCCACAGCAACTCCGCTAACCATGGATCCATGCCCTTTCGTGCGACTCACTGTCGGCAATCTCGCCCTCAAGATTCCCGTTGCTTCCAAGCCTGCTCGCTCCGTCGTCCACCCCTCCTCCTCTCCCTGTTTCTGCAAGATCAAACTCAAGAATTTTCCTCTCCAATCCGCCCTCGTTCCCTTTATTCCTCCCGATAACAACTTTCCTGACTCTCACCTGCTTCAAATCGCCGCTACCTTCCACCTCAGTAAGTCCGATTTCGACAGGCTCGCCGGAAAATCCATCTTCGCGGGCAAGCTCTGCCTCAAAATCTTCATTTACACTGGCCGGAGAGGAACAACTTGCGGTGTGAACTCGGGAAGACTGTTGGGTAAAGTATCGGTGCCCTTGGATCTGGCAGGAACGGAGACGAAGCCTACCGTGTTCTCTAACGGGTGGATTACAGTGGGTAAGGAATCCAAAGGCTCGTATGCGCAGTTCCATTTGAATGTGAAGGCAGAACCCGATCCAAGATTTGTGTTTCAGTTCGATGGTGAACCCGAGT
This sequence comes from Ceratonia siliqua, assembly GCA_034509205.1. Lineage (NCBI taxonomy): Eukaryota > Viridiplantae > Streptophyta > Magnoliopsida > Fabales > Fabaceae > Ceratonia > Ceratonia siliqua. The sequence goes on along the minus strand of JASKGM010084351.1, from coordinate 44,551 downwards.
GTAGCCCTCAGGTTTTTCAGATTCAAGGCAACATTAGGCAACCCGTCTTCTCCTGCAAATTCAGTTTCAGAACTACCGGTGACCGGAACCAGCGCTCTAGGTTAGTTTGATTCATCCTTTTCACATTCCTGCGCTTTTTAGCCGTTCCCCTTGGATTCCGATAATGATCAGTAACTGATGAAACGTTTTCCATTCGCGGTTTATATGTTTCTTACCGCTGTAAGTTGAATCATTTTAGAGTAAAGTTCAAAGGAGCCGTACGGAAAAGTTCCTATAGTTACACAATTCGTGTACTTTACTCTTTTGGACTAAATCAAAAGCTAAAGCGGAACCCCATGTTCCTAAAATTGGATGGGTTGCTTCAAAATTACACTGATTCCACGTAAAGCTAGAGATACATTGATATTTAGTTGTGATTCTGGATACTTTACTTAGTTGCTGCTGTATCTGTTCTAATCTTCTTGATGCTATTTTGGTCTACAGATCTTTACAGTTAGAGCCGGGTAGCTCTAGAAGCTGGTTAAGTTCGTTTGGAAGCGAGCGAGAGCGACCTGGCAAAGAAAGAAAGGGATGGTCCATTACGGTCCACGATCTTTCAGGCTCACCGGTCGCTGTTGCTTCCATGGTCACGCCTTTCGTTGCTTCCCCCGGTTCAGACCGAGTTAGCCGCTCCAACCCTGGTTCCTGGCTTATTCTTCGACCGGGGGATGGTACCTGGAAGCCTTGGGGAAGACTCGAAGCTTGGCGCGAGCGCGGCAGCTCCGAAGGCCTTGGCTATCGCTTTGAGCTCATACCAGACACAAACGGCTCCATGAGCGCCGCCGGTATCGTGCTAGCGGAGTCCACCCTGAGCTCAAAAAAAGGAGGTAAGTTTGTGATAGACCTAGGCAGTAGCACAAACGGGCGCGCTACGCCAGGGAGCTCGACGTCGCCGGCATGCAGCCCGAGGAGCAGCGGCGATTTCGGATACGGGCTTTGGCCTTATTGCATGTACAGAGGGTTTGTGATGTCGGGGAGCGTGGAGGGTGAGGGAAAGTGCAGCAAACCTATGGTGGAGGTAAGCGTGCCTCACGTGAACTGCACGGAGGATGCTGCGGCTTTTGTAGCGTTAGCAGCAGCCGTTGATCTTAGCATGGACGCATGCAGGCTTTTCTCTCAACGGTTGAGAAAGGAGCTCTGCCAAGCGCAGGATTTGGTGGGCTGATCTGGAATCTTGTGTTGTCGTTTCGTGTTTTGGGTCCCCCGTCCCCGGGTCGTTTTTAAATTTTTTTGTAATTGGGGTTGTTCACTTGGTGTGAGGCATTTTACTAACTAACAATTTACAGGCTGTACAGAGTGCGAGAGAGCGAGAGAGCGAGAGAGAGAAATATTTAGAGACTCAGACGTCGCTTTGATTTACGTGTGGCTTTTGTACTGATTTTCCCCTTTTTTTATCGACCACTATGGGAAATCAAAAAACCTTTTTTTTCCCTTCAATGGAGCCTCTGACTCATGTTTAATATTTGTTGTGACTTTGTCAATTGATGGCTGGCACATGGCATCAGTAATGAAATTCATTTGGTGTAAATTTTTTCATAATTTGTTACAACATAAATTTTTAATTTTAATAGATTGAGTGGTTTGGCAGCTAAGGACGCAGTTATTACGCAGGGTAAACGGGATTCACGTTCACTTCATCATCACAGCGCCTCCTCCTATCCCCTATCCCCTATCCCCTATCGGGTATCTATGCTCTTTGTAGAGAGGGCAAGAGGCCGCCAAGTCTGCGCTCTTTTCCTTTTCACCTCGCTAGTCGGGACCACTCTCATCGTCATGTCCATTTCACTATGTCTTCCTTTTTTCCGTTCATTTTTTTTAATCCTTATTCTCGTCTCTTCTATCGTACTTATGTAACAAACTCACATGTTACGCTATAGATTTTGGCTCTACTATTTATAAATACCCCAATCAATTCATCTCCCCTCGTCACTTCCAAAGTTATCACTTTTGGAGTGTATCTTACAATAACACCCAAAATAACGTTGTCTGCACTTAAACAGCTCCACATACATACATGTACATAAACACAAGCAATTACCAAAGTATTCATTAAGAAAAGGGGTACATTTGTTTCCTCCTCTCTCTCTCTCTCTCATTGACTTCCTTATTTTATACAAATTTAATATCAAACTTTAAAAAATCAGAGCTTCAAATCACATCCTCTAATCAACTCTACTTTATAACAACCTATTCTTGCAGACCAAGGAAAATTTATGTTTTTTTCTTGGAGTTAACTCATAATTTCTGGTATGAATACAGCTAATGGCGTATGAGGAGGATATGCAATTTTGGTATATTAAAATGGAGAGGTATTGGTTAGATTTCCATTTCCCAGTCCAATTCCAAGTCAGAAAAGGACGACGATCCAGCTGCTTCTGTCTTGGACCTTTACTTACGCAACCACATGCTTCCTCTAATCCTCTTCCCTTCTCCCTTCTCACTTCCCTTTTATTCATATTTTATTATTTTGTTTGGATCAGAAAGGTGATATAAACCTTATATATAATGGTATCCCAAAAATAAATAATTAAATTTATTTTAATTAATTATGGTTTTATCATCATTATATTTTGTATTTATCTTTTTATTACAAAATTACAGGTATTCGAATTAGGCTATCTTTTTATTGAAAGTGCTTGATAATATTATCATAAGGCACAACAACTCAACCAATGATTTTGACTTCAAAATATGCGAAATGTATGGAATTTACACATCAGGTAAGGTCAAATTTGACATTTGAACCCGAATAATGTTCGAGCTGGGCCGTATTTTAGCCGATTGGACCGGTTACGGCCATTGTTCACCAGAGTGTCTAGTGTAAACGCAACGCAAGGGAAGCCAGTGTGGGCAAAGAGCAACGAAAATGAAGCCGCTGGGATGGTGGTTGATGCTGGTAGGCACGCTTCGATTAGCCTCCGTCTGGTTCGGTTTCTTCGACATTTGGGCTCTTCGACTCGCTGTCTACTCTAACACAACCAGTAATTTCCCTCTCCTCTGTATTTCCACGGTTTTTGTTTTTGTTTTTTTCTCAATCACCGGAAATGGTAGTTCCTTATACTCAGAATGATTCAATAGTTTCACTGTTTTCAATAAAATCCCCTCATGTTTCAAGGGTGGATATTGTCGGGTTAGCAGTGGGCTCGTTCAAAGATAGCTGGCGACAAATTGCTGTTTCAGCATCTGAAAGGGGGTTGAGTGTTATGCTGAGTCAAATCTTAGGGAAGATCCAATGTAAGAAATCTTGTAGATCCCAATGCCGAAAATTATAAGGTGTCTAATTTATGATGAAACATGACGTTCCAAACATGGTGGAATTGCTTATACCAACCTGCATTGGAGTCAAAGTAGCTGACCAAGAAAGATATCATAAATCAATTTCAACTTCAAAATATACAAACTTAACCAGATGGAATCTGGTTTTCTCAAGTGGTTAACGAAATATAAACTTACTCTTTGTTTTTAGGGAGGAGTGTTGTGGAAAACAAAGCACAAGATGGGTTTGACCTGTATCAGAACAAGATGTACACGTTGGATTTTGGTTGCACATCTAAGTAAATTTATCTTATTAGGGAAAGCAATGGATCTGCCTCTTACTTGACTGCATAGTTTCTCTGGATACATGTACTATTGATTGTGTGACTGTGTTCGATATGAGGGATGGTATTAGAAAAGAGGGAGCAAGTGTGTTGATATTCACAAAATTCATGGCGTTTCATGTATATAGACACTTGGACCAATGCAGGACTGCTATTCTTGTCTCCCTCGTGTTTTCTGCTAGCATAACCCTTCAGATCCCTATGCTGAAACTTGAACCACAGTCTGCTTTTACCATCACATATCTTGATAATGTAATCTTGCAGTTTCTCAACATGCTGCTCTCAAGCCTATTTGTTCCCCAAAGATATACTGAAGTTGATATCCTACATACATCCTCTTGAAATCTGCTCCTAATGTATACAGAGGATGTAATTGAATCCTTTTATCTTTGGTAATCCCTTCTTGCAAGAAGCGGCACATGCTTGCTTATGCAGTAACTGTTAAAAACAAATACGAGGGTGTTAAGTTAAAACAGAATAAGTACCCATTTTCATTCATCTGATTTACTTTTTACTATAAGTAATGGCAGGCAAGCAGGCTTTATTTTCATCTGTTTAAATGAAATTGATATTACCTGTGAACATCCTTTGATGACAATTGAAACTTTCTTGGTCTAGTAAAGTTCAATAGTACTCGTCTCAATGTATTAGCGAAGTTGTTTTGCTGCACTTTTGAAGCTTCTTATTCCCTATGTTTTCGAACACTATCCTACTAATGCCATATGAATTTCAGAGAACTACTAACTATTATTAATTGTCATGTAGTGACCGAAGTTCATGGGCGTACATTTGGAATTTGGACACTGTTGACCTGCACTCTTTGCTTTCTCTGTGCATTCAACCTTGAAAATAAGCCTCTTTATCTGGCTACTTTCTTGTCATTCATCTATGCATTTGGTCATTTCTTGACTGAATACCTAATTTATCATACGATGGCAATTACAAATCTGACTACTGTTGGCATATTTGCAGGTATGAACATTTCTCTCCCTTGGATGCCACCAAATTGACATGCACTACATTAATATTTTCTTTATATGTTCAGACATGAATTTATTGACTCATCACAAACTTGATTCCTATTGAAAAAACTTGTGCCATGCTCAACTACAACTAGTCAGCTTGCTTGTAGTTGTAGGAAGTTTGCTACTTTCTTTAAGAATTTTGAATTTTAAATTTTAAAATAAAAGTAAAAAACAAATAAAAAGAATTTTGAAAACAAAATATATGTGGGTATGCTCTCTGCTGTATACTTTTCTGTCTACTCATATTTTGGAATGACCTTAAAGTCTGTCGGATTAATCTTCCCTTGTTTTAGGATCAAACAAACCTTAAGTTTTAATCTAACTTATATTTTTACCATCAGGGACATCTATAGTATGGATGCTGTTGCAGTGGAATCGAAGCACTCCTAAAAAGGATTAGCAAGTAACAGTTCCTGCTTCTTTTCTGCTGGTTCAGAGGGTTTTAACCTCGCATATCTTAGTTCTTTTATCTGCTTCATTTCAACGGAACAGAGATAACATCAGAACTTATGAGAACAGTAAGATTCCAAATTTTTGCAGTTGAAAAGAGAGGGGGAAAAAGAAAAGTAAGTTCGTGTTTGATGATGCAGGACTAGAAACAATAGACGTGGTTCTCAATGTTCCATCCTTCTACTTGGATTTACATAGAAGGCTTTTCATGTGTTACATTCAAGTACTGTTACCCAGTTCCAGGAGTTTTACCAATTTCTCGATCATGATCTACAAAACCGATTGCCTTGTTTAAATCTTGTGCTTTACCAATTTAAACCCAGTACCACTGGAACACCAATTTATTTGGTGTTCTATAAGAATTAAATTCTGAAATAGTATTATGTACTGGTAAAAAAAAATAACTGTTATAATGAGTGATATTATATAGTAAAAATTTGGTGCCATGAAGTCCAATAGGAGTCACAATAATTTTCCCCTAAAAAAAAAAGTAAAGTTTGAGGAGTTTTGGAACCGATAAATTGTAACACCTTGATTTTTACTTTTTCTTTAAAATATACTCCAAATAAATAAGACGATATAATCAAATTCAAAATCTTTTCGTTTCTTTCATTTTTCCAATCAACATACTTTTCTTTTCTTTTGGGGCAACACCAACATACTTTTATCCGAAGGTATTGTAAGCGAACGGCTTAAGCTATGTGGGCCCATCTGATATGTAGAGCCTAAACACCCTGTCCAGGTCTTAGTGGAGTGGTGGCCCTGCTTTTTTAAGTCAAGAAGCCTCCTTTTGGGTTTCGTTATATGAATATGGGTGAAGGTCCTGAGTCCCTACAAGTATGGGCCGAAGTACTCCATATTGATACAGATAACGTTTCCTTCACTTTCGTTCAAACTTTTGTTGGGGAGGTAACATGCTTGTCCGTTGAAATATATCAACCAAATTGAATTTGATGCCCCCAAATCCAAGAGGCTCAATGACTCCATGTGATTGACACTTGCATTAATATGAAATAAAATATGCAACAAAAAACTATGCAAAAAGCAAAGCATATTAGCAATCATTAATGAAAGTAAGAAGCTATAATCCTATTTGGCATAACTTCCCAATCAAAGATTCTATCCGCGTTTCTAATATTCATCAGCTAAAAGGGTAAAAAAGTTCTAAGATTCAAACTTCTACATAAATAACTTTCACCATAATAATATTTATGCATAATTGGACTAAAGACTCTTGGGGAGAAAGCATGAATGATTATTCACCTACCTCATCCTAAAATTCCGAAGCAGTTACTTGCTTGGCTGCAACTTCACCTTGCAGTTTCCTTGAATCCCACGCTTGTATTCTAGCTTATTCATTCAGAAACCCGTCCCCCCCCCCCCCACTTGCTTTTTTTTTAACATAAAGATCTAACTTTTCCTTTTACTATTGGTGCTGAGCTTTTTCCAAATTATCGTCTTTGCCAATTCCACTACCACTTGCCTTTTCATTCTCATTAGCAGTTGTTCCATGTAAAGAACCAGTAGCTTCTAACAGCATCCGTGTTAAATTGTGGTATGCTCCGGGTTCAATCATTTCCATTTTAAGCAATGAATCAGAATTTGATCCAGCTTCTGACTCAGAAAAATCAATCACAACATTATGGAAAGAGCCATGTTCAATTGTCACATTGTCTACCACTTTACAACTTGAATCAGTTCTGAGAACAACAATTTCGCTGGGGGCCATAATTTTGTTCTGCAGCTTTGGTATCTCAATCTTTTCTGAATTTTCTAAACCTTCAAATTCAAATTCAGCACCAATACTTTGTGTTTGCCTCATTATAATCCTGGATGCACCATTCTCTTTGTATTGTTTCTCACTTTTCTCCTTTGAGTCCTTTTCACCATCATGGTGGCTTTGATCTTTTAATGAGCTCATATCTTCAATTTGTTTTCCCATGTCCTCACTCTCTTCCTCTTCATTTTCCTCCTCCCTCTCCTTGTCTTCTTCGTCAATTAGGTCTTCTACTTCCTCAGATTCTTCCTCTTCCACTCTATCTTGATCATGTCCAACTATTTCATTTTCCCCACCTCCTCTTTTTTCCTTGATTTTTTCAGGCTTGCTCTCTTCTACATCATTTATCAAATCGTTTGGATTCCTTATCCGAGGCTGGAAGCCTTTTCTTCCAAGTTTTTTGGTTTCATGCCTGGACTGCAGCTTTTCAATTGTCTTTGCGGAGCTTTCCTCATACTCCTTCTTTTTATCGAGGGAGTGCTTGAGTTGGTAAAGCAACCAGATGCCAACAGCAATCAATAGAAAGATTTGAAAACCATGCTTTACCTTGAAGCCTTTGGTCCTCTGGTTTCTGCTAGGTAATTGCTTCAACATAGTTTACTCATGAATTTCTCTACCAACTATCTTCAGCAAGTGTTAGTGGAACCTGCATAAGGGAAGCACGGACGTGTCTAATAGCAATCAGAAACAAAATCAAGAGAAATTAAGCGTTCAGCAAACCCGAAAGCATATTCTGACATATTTAGGCTGAGAAAAGCCACCGAAGGCATCACATTTGGTAAGTTTCTGGTTCAAGACGAGTAGACGGCAATAAGATATTTCTTTCACTGTTTTCTGCTTTTCTATGAAGTTGCAGCCGATATTACTGACATTTTCTATTATTTTGTTAACACTATAGACGAAACAATTCCAAGGACAGAGACCCAAATACCCATGTACCAAAACAAAGGTCCCCCAGGAAAAGCACCCCAAGTTCAATTCCAATATAAAAGCGACAGAAAGCACGAAAATGTCCCAATTAATATATGCATACTACTTTCAACTTGGAGAGCCTGATGGTCCAAGTTTGAGCTATGTAGGAAACTAAAAAGCAGTAAAATAAAACAGAATGACTAATAGAAGAAAGGTCGAATGGAAGTATTTGAAAACCCATAACTTACTGAAGAAGACAATGAAGAAGATACAGAATTACAGACCTGTATGAAAGCCAGGTGCCAGATTTGTTGATGGGTAGAAGTGGATTGCAAATTTAGCAGATGCAAAGAGGAAGAGGAACTATGAGAAGCTAAGACATTGAGAGGAATGCCTCGCCTTGACTCACTGGTGGCTGCTCAGTGGCGGTGTGTACTGTAGTGGGCAAAAGGCAAACTCCATAATCGCAAAGAAGAGAGAGAAGATAGCGAAAGCTCGTCAATGACATGGAGGTCACGGGCCAGTCATACATGTACGTGAGGACGTGCTTCAGCTCTAGATTGCCTAGCCTTTGTGGCAGTGGGGTCCTCACCTGGGGTGGTACTGACGACGTTGTTGGGATGAGAGAGTTATTTATTAGGGGCATTAAATTTCCGCCGGGTCAAGGGCGGGGTTGGTAAAAATATTTTCATCATTAATGGCATGCCATTTCGAAGCTATAGATTTTCATTAGAATATTTAGAAGTTGTGGGATAATTTTTATTTTATTATTTTTAAAAATAATTTTAAAAAATAGTATTATAAAATAAAAAAATAAAAAATTTATTTAGGTAAAAATATATTTTATCAATTATTTTTTAAAAAATAGATAAATAAAAATAAGCTAAAATATAAAAAAATTTTATTTTTTTATTTTTTAATTATTATTTTTAAAAATAATTTTTAAAAATAACTTATGAAAATAATTACATAAACGAATTTTTTTATCTTGTAAAATAAAAAAATAAAAAAATTATTTTTAAAAACAAAAACAAGAGCTCATCTAATTTTTTCATTCCATAATGTAATATCAAAATAAGGAGGTTGGTATGGTGTAATTTTAAAAATAGAATTACACTATTTTTTGATAATTAAATTTTATATTTTTTTAATTTTTGATTTTATTTTTTAATATTAATTAATTATTATCTAAGTTATATAATTTTTTAAAAATTTTTTAAAACATTTTAAAATTTTTTTACATCTTTTATATACTATTCATCTATAATTTTTTTGACATTATTTATTTATAAACAAAAATATTTTTTAAAAATATAAAAACATTTTAAAAAAATATATAAATAATAATTTATTAATTTAAAAAATAATTAATAAAATAAAAAATAAAATAAAATGTCTAAGCTACCGTGCCAAAGTGGGCGGTAGCTTAGACATTTCCCTAATTTTAAAAATAGAGTTACATTATTTTTTTGATAATTAAATTTTTTTATTTTTGATTTAATTTTTTAATATTAATTAATTATTATTTTACTTATATTATTTTTCTATAAATTTTTTAATATTATTTATTTATAAGTATAAAAATTTTAAAAATTTTATTAAAAAACATATGATATAAATAATAATTTATTAAATATTAAAAATTAAAAAAAATTATAAAAGCTAAGCTACTGCCAGCTTTCTCCTCAAAATAAATAAGAGTAAAAATAAAGTTGTGCTATCCTACAGCCATATCTTTTTTTTTTTATGTTTTTTTAATTTTTTAAAATTAATTAATTATTTTTTATATCAAATATTTTTTAAAATATCTTAAATTTTTATGAATTTTTTTTATCCTTAATACTATTCATTTATAATTTTTTTACTATTTATTTGTAACTTAAAAAATTTTAAAAAAAATAAAAAAAAAAGTCTCAAAAAATTTTTAAAAAAATAAATGATATAAAAAATATTTAATTAATTTTAAAAATAAAAAATCTCAAAAAATTCAAAACTTCTTGATATATTTTTTTATTTTTTAAAATTAATTAAGTATTTTTTATATTATATATTTGTTCAAAATTTTTAAGATATTTTTATATATTTTTTAAAATTTCTTAACTTACAAATGAATAGTAAAAAAAGTATAAATAAATAGTATTAAGGATAACAAAATTTTAAAAAATTCTAAAAAAAATATTTGATATAAAAAATAATTAATTAATTTAAAAAAATTAAAAGGCTCTTGCTATGCTACAGCCCCATTTTTAGGACTGTAGCATAGTTTCCGGTATCTAAATTTTGTATTTTTTTAATTTTTTGTCTTAATTTTTTTTATTTTTAACATTAATTAATTATTGTCTATGCAATATAATTTTTTAAAAATTTTTTAAAATATTTTAAAATATTTTTACATCTTTTATATACTATTCATTTATAATTTTTTTAATACTATTTATTAATAAATAAAAATATTTTTAAAAATATAAAAGCATTTAAAAAAATCTTAAAAAATATATATGATATAAATAATAATTTATTAATATAAAAAAATAATTAAAAAATTAAAAAAAATTAAAAAATTTAAGCTACCACCCTAAAGTGGGTGATAGCTTAAAATTCTCCAAATTAAAAAACATTAAAAAAAAAAAAGAGAGCTATAAGATAGCCTACAGCCCAACCATAATTTGATGGACACGTCATGAATTTTTAGGTCTTGAGAATAGTTATTTGTGGCAGAGTTTATTGAATGATAAGGTGTCTCCTCATTATAAAACCATTCACTTTTGGTTATGTAGATTGTAGAGTGAGTGGAACAGAGACTCTTCCACATTGTCTAACCTCTTCCATGCATTTTGTTCATTAACTACCAACGACCGTTTCCTACCTTTATCACACTTCCCCCTACCCACGTTACAGTCTCCTTTTCTTTTTCTTTTAATATTGTTATTTGTATATTTTTTATTAATTACTCTTACACATTATTTTTTATATATTATTTTATGATTATTTATTATATATTATTATGAATATTATATTATAATACATTAATAATTACAAATATAAATATATAAAAAAGTTATGTACTTGTTTGTTTCTTTTATAGGTAGACATCGAAACCTTCTTAAAAATATTATAATTAATTCAAAATATGCTTATTTGTTTATATATATAAAGCCCCATTCTATAATAACTCTATTAGTGATTGCATCATGGTTATTCAAGAAGATCAAAAACTTAAATATTGAGCCAATTTCAATGCTTCTAAACCAATTTATTATATGATAATGATTTGTGAAATTTCTGTTTTTATTTTATATCATGAATAATTTTAAAATGACACTAAATTAAAAAATATATAATAAATTGTTCTAGAATACAAAAAAGATTTAGGACTCGTTTAGATGTACTTATCCTTTTTAGCAAGTATTTTAAGTATAAGTAATTTTTTTTTAAAAAATATTTGATATTTTGATATAATTATGCATAAGTAATTTTATTAAAAATATATATAAATATATTATTTTTTTATATAAAAATATTTTATAATGATAAAATTACTAAAAATAATATATAAAATCACTTGTTTTATATTATGTTGGATAAAAATAAAATTATATAAAATAATTAGGAGTATAATTGACCATAAAGTTTTCTATTCTTCTATTAAAATTAGTTTTTTAAAAGGTACAAATCAAAACTTCTAAAAAAAAAGATTTCTACTTTTTTTATTAAACAACATCAAACAGCTAAATGAATGCTTTTATTCTTTCTTTCTTTTTTCAAAAAGCTACCTATTGCCCTCCAAAAACATATCCGAAGGGGCTGTTACCCTTCCTCTTTCGTCTCAAAATACTTAAGACATGACATTTAATTATTAAGTGTAATCACTTTGCTAGTTATATTTATAATTCAACAACTACATGTCCTTGCGCATGCAATTGAGTAACTATAATGTATCGTTCTAAATTTCATACCCAATAGACATTCGTGAGAAATGATATTTTAATATTTTTTTCTCACATTCCTTCTACATTTTATTTTTTATTATAAATATAATATAAAAAAATAATATATGTAATTAATAGATAATAATAAAAAAATATATAAAAAAGAAATATAAAAAAATAATATTATTACTTTTTTTTTAAATCGTATAATATATATTTGATGATAACGATAAAGTCTCCAATACATGGACCCAATGAAAATAACAAGATATATGCCACGTCATAGAATTTCAGAAGAGGTCCGCGAAAGAAGGTGACGACGACGATGACGAGCCAGTGACTTTAAAGCTCGCATCACAATAACTGGTATTGTTTCGGTACCCATATTGAAGAGCGACATTAAATGCTGATCAACGGTCTCCACAAAAACTGAGAAACAGGAAATGCAACTCGGATTCTTTTACCTCCTCCATCTCCACCGACCATCTGTATCTGGTCCCCGTTAACGAGAAACTGCTCAAAGCTATCCAAACCCCACTCCATAATTACGCTTCTTCTCTTGATCAGAAGGGAGGCCGATGACCCGTTTTTAATGCAATTGAGGCCATGCACTTAAGAGCTTGAAAATTTTCATCACTGGAATCTTCGTGTCAGCTGTGCTGATAAACTGATAGGGAAAATGGGAAAATGTGCATAAAACATATAAATTAATGAGATCGTTAGATACGTATGCTGTCGTCTCCGTTGTATATCCCTTCGAGGTGGGCTACATAGCTCTGCCTTTCTGAATTCTGATACATATATCTTGTAAGATACGAAAACAGAACTGTCTGACATACTTCTAAGACTCTTCCCCATCTTCTTATCTTGCTTTTGCAATTCATCTCAATACCAATACCTTACTCATAAAAAAGAAAACTTCACTAGTTAACATCTCATCTCACACTTATCCTTTACATCCCTTCCAACTATTTTTGTTCTTTCAGAAGAAGGGTCAAGAATTTGATGCATTGGAAAGAAAATACCCAGAATTCTATTCTAATTTGTGAGTACAAAACTCCTTATTAGCTGTTGCTTGGGATAGAGGTGAAAATTGCAGTACATAGAAAACAACGAAAGAATAAAATACGTACAACACAATACTTGCCAAATCTCTACCATATACAAGGTGGTGGATAAGATGGTTGAGAGAGAGAGGAATATATAATTGAAGTCAATACATTTTAATTCCCAAATAAATAAGGGTCCTTCCCCTTTCAATCATGGATTGAAAAAGTAGTCCCCACACTTGCACTTCCAACTCATGGGTTTGTAGTTGGAAAGGTCATCGCCTCTGGAGTATGCAGTGGTAGGGGTTCCTCTTGCTGCATAATGGCTTCTATGGCTTTGGACTTGAGGTACAACTGGTACCTGAACAGCTTCACAATGTCCACAAGTTCTGCATCTTCCTTCACACTTGGGAGGCCTTGACCCTATCTGAGCTTTTGCACCCATGACCAGCCCCTGCACTTTCATGCCCTTCTGCATATATAGCATATCCCACTCTAATTACTAACATATTCTGACATATTTGTAATAGTGGAAAGAAGGAGAAACAAAAAATGAGGAATTCACTGCAGGATACTGATTCCCTACCTCGGTAGCCTCAATTAGATTGGGCATTGCTCTTCCTGCATAGACATACATGAAAGAAGTTGGATATAAAAAGCTTGGTCTTCTTAAAAGTTTCAACTAAAACCAGAAAAGAAGGCAAGTAGAATACCTTCAGCCATGAACCCAACATGGGTCAAGGTTGAAGTTGAAGCAAAGAGAATGAGCAAGTAAATGATCATTTGTCTGTATTTGTGCCAGCAGACACAAACTTGAGTGCTACTCATCTTCTCAGGGAAAGAGACTGCAAAGAAGGGAGGGCAATTGTTTTGGGCGTAAATACTAAAAACTGAAGACTTGATCGGAGATAAATGGAAGTAGACAAGAATAGTGTGGTTATGTGTGTGTGTGTGTGTGAGAGAGAGAGAGAGAGAGAGAGAGAGAGAGAGTAGACGGTAGATATGTGGCGGTGTAAAAGGCAGTGAAGCTGAAATTCTGAAAAGGTGTCCCAGGATGGAGTCAGAGATCGAATGCCACCTCCTTATATAATGTGAACCGATCACCCATTTTACCCTTTATATAATTTCCCCGTCAACTGAGAAACGTGGACTGCAAAAGGAGTAGCGCTTTGCTATGATGAAAGTTGAGGGAAACAAAGGGGAAGGATGGCCTCTCACTCAGCCTCGTTTGCTGAGCCTCCAAAACTCCAAGTTGTACCATAGGGGGAAAAAACCTAAACCATCTTTTGCATAAAAGTAAAGGCTGGACTGCACAGAGCGTTAGATTTACAGCAAGGATATGAAAATACAAGAGAAAAACCAAAACACACAAGTTACATAACCAAGTTCACAGGCGGCGAAAGATGACGAGGACTTCATGGGTTTTCAACTTCATTATACATTCATTTTTACTTTACACTTTATTAGGTAATAATCTGCTCAGCACCTACTCCAACACGCCAAGTCTCTCTTACATTTCCCAAGCAAGTCAGGGAGGGTAGGCATTAGAATACCAAAATTTGACCTTTTCGGGTATTTGCGAGATTGATCTTACCAGCAAATTCAGTTCACTCAAGTAAAATAACAACATTGATATATAAATGGATAATTCATTTGTCATTTCAGCTTATGTTGATTTATGAGCTGGGCTAAGAATATAGCAGTTGGTAGATTTATTACTTCATCTGAAGAGTATAAGAGACATAAATGCATGTCTCTTCGCAGTATTCATCATCAACTCGATGTTGGAATGGTGGGTCAGTTAGGCCTAGCTCTGATACCTGATAGAGCTCCACAGTTGCTGACTGTTGGTACCATCATGTGCCCGCTGCTGTTTCCAGTAAAAGCCGGGAAGGTTGAAGATTATAATGAATTTCAGACCCATCATCCATTCCTGTTTTTCTTTTCTTTTTTTATATCTATATTTACTGCTTCCTGATCATCATTTCCATTTATATATAATAAATACAATAAAATGGAAGACATTGGGAATGTTGGAGAAATTTGATATATTAAGTAAATAAAAAATAATCACTTGCAAATATTAGTTAAATTTTTTATAAATCTTATTTTTTGATATGTGTATGTAATTATTTTTCATTCATTTACTCTATCAAAAATTGATCAATTAAATTTACAAATATATTTTAGAGTAAATTATTCCAAAGGATCAGAGAAGAAAACCTCCAGCTTTTGGTTGGTCAAGCCAGTTCCTTACACGCCACAACCAAATCTTCCACACCCACCAAAAGCCTAATCTTTCTGTTCATCGTTACTTTGATTTAAACAAAACAAGACATATAGCGACCGAACGAGGATGGAGAGCCTAACAGTTCCGTGAGTGTCAGAGTGGAGAAGCACTTTTTATGAAATCGTCTTCGTCTTCCCAAAAGCGAAGAAAAGGAAAATACAGAGAAGACAGAAAGGACGATCGATGTGAAACCAATTCAATATCCCACACTAAGAAATTGTAGAGATCAATTTGTCGCTTCACAAATTACCTGTTTAACTGTTAACAGTTATGTAGGTACTGCGGATCTGGATAACTTTTTTTTATAAATTATTTAAAGAATAAATTAATTTTAAGAAGACAAAACATAAAAAAAAAATTTAAATAAAACAAAAAAAAAATTTAGGGGCTGTCATCCACTGTCTCCGACATCCTCCGCGTCTGGTTACGATAGTTGGGTACTGACTGCCACATAGTTTGACTTCTTTCACATTTGCTAGTTGAAAATTCTTTGTACATTGCTTATGTTAAGGGTTTCCTGCGGTATCCCTCACCCTTAAATTTTTTCATTTTTTAATATTAATGAGTTATTTTTATATATATTTGTTTAATTTTTTACTAAAAAAATATATATTTAAAAATTACTATTGAATAAACAATATTATAAATTTAAAAATTTTTTAGAAAAAATATGAATTGAAAATAATTTATTAATATTAAAAATATATATTTAAGAATAAGATGTGGTGTAATATATATTGTATAGTAATTATTATATTACAGTCTTATTTTTTAACTATAACGATGCAGTTTATTTTTTTTTTTAATTTTTTTAATATTAATAAATTATTTTTTAGGTCATATATTTTTTAAAAAATTTTAATTTAAAAAAATATTGAATAAATAGTAAAAGTGTAAAAAAATTTTTAATTTTTTAAAAAATACATTATATAAAAAATAATAGAAAATAAAAGTTAAAAATGATACGGTACAACTCCATTTTTTACTGTAGCATGCCAAATTCTATATACATATTGGAAACTACAATCCATTACCCCCATTCTTACCCGTTCAATAAAGAACGAGTACAGTATATGTCATAGGTCAAAGGTCAAAGGTGAGATTCATTCATCAATATTAGGGAATAATTATGCTAAAGGTGCCGTGCTGGCAATATATGACGTTATAGGTGTAATGTCATTAGATTGTTAGAATAGAAGGTTCTATGATGTGTGGTATTCTGTTAGGACTATGGCTGAGATCATGGTTAGAGTTTATTTGGTATTCAGGCTATATATTTATATATATATCTTCTTATTTTCTTGTAAAACTTATCAATCAAAAGTTATCTTGACATGCATATAAGTACTTTATTAATTTAATTCATCAAAAATTAACAACTAAATCTATACAAAAATCTTTTTTGTTAATTTTATTATAAACAATCTTCATATTCTCTTTCTATTACTTTGAATTTTATAAATATAAGTGAGGGAATGTTGTTGTTATCATATCTTCTAGCGTAAGGATTCGATCATGTTGTTGGAGCAATCATCTTGGGAGGATGATAATCGTTTATATATGTTCGAACGATCACAATCATTTCAATAAAAAAATACATAATTAAAAAAAAATGAACAATTATATATTATCAATCATGTTGCGACATCATCTGTACTGTTTTTTATACTTTATTTATAAGCCCTTATTTGAAGCTGTCAAAGAATCACATTGAAAATGAGTTGATCATGGTGGAATCCACAGCTTTAATTTTGCTAATTGCAAAGGAGTTTAAATTTGAAAATTCAAAATTTTATATAAAAAATGAAATTTGAAACCTAACCAAAGTCTAATTAAAAATTGAAGTTAAAAGTTCAGATATATCTTGAACTCATTGATGCTGAACATTAAAGTCAGGAATATGATTCATTGAAATAAATCATAGTGGAGAAACTCTGCACATGGAAGTTATCAATCATATGTTGGATCATGTCTGCCCCATCAGAATTGATACACGGAGTTTTCAGAAACAGAAAAGGAAAAGCATATAGAACATTGTTGAGTCAAATCACGATAACAGTAACTAAAAACAGACAAATGGTATGAGATAGGGAACCCCATCATGGTCTTGCTAGTGTCATGGTTCAAGAAGCAGAAACTTGCCTGGATTACACTATGCGCCATATATTTCTGTCTACTACCTCTGAAGCTGGCCTCAATGCGATCCCAGCTCATTTTTGTTAAGCCTCTCATCATTTCCTGTACAAGTAAATAAATCAATTCTTCTTTTAATTCAATTATAACCAGAAACATGAAAGCAAATAAACAATAACCAGGAAAGTTCTTAATAGTTCAGCGGACATTCTCACGGATGCAAGTACTTCAACAACTTTTCCAAATGAAGTGAAGAACATGGATATACTATCCTCATAGATACCCCCTTTTATCTTAGCATGCTCACGAGGGTTCTCTAAAAGACTGCAATTCTAGTATTTTAACGAGATAATAAATAGCACCAATTTTTTGGCTCTTGTACACACAAGTTCTTTTGGAAAATGATACATTTTTTCTTCTGATAGAAGAAGTTCCATCTCATCAAGGTATCTATGATATACTTTGTCATTCATCCTCCACCACAGTAGAACATAAATGCATTGCAATTATTTCATATCCAGACTTGAATCATCAATTAGTTTACAAAACCTAACTGTTTTTATTAGTTGTTTCTTAAAATAATAATTAAAAAAATAAAAACGAAAGAACAATTTTAATATATTTTGATTTGTTTTTATTTCATATTTTTTAAAAACATTGAAAATAACTGATAAAAATTATTTTCATCAAACAAATTTTTTGTCATTTTATTTTATAAAAATTATTTTTTGTAGTTATTTTAAAAATATTTTAAAAAAATAATAAAACAGAAATCGTTTCAATTAGGCCATAATCTTTTGACTTTTAGCTTCTTCCACGCAATTATGCATCCCTATTTTAGCCCACCTTATACTCAACTAAATCACACAGCACTTATTAGTTGTTCTTCACAACTTCCTTGAGTAAAGCATAATATTTAAAGGACAAGAACCATAGACCAATGCGCCAAGCAAAAGATAAGAAGTTTCAACCAACTGGTACCTTGTTAGCCAGTTCAAAAGGGTGATCATACCTTCCAAGTCAAATTTATCAGACCCATTCCCTTTGGTTTGAGTAGGATCCTTCTCAGGAACAAAGGTCGATTTTTCAGTCTCCACATTTACAATATGTGGGTATTTCTCATGTCTCGATCTCAAAAGATGCTGATGTTGAAGAAAAGCTAATTAGATATAATCTGCAGAAAACATCATTAACTGAAAAAGCTTAACAATTACCTTTGGGAGCTCGTTCCTACGTCTTATAGACGATGTACTCCATCCCACAATGTCTATTCAAGACTCAAGTTGTTCATGTAAGCACTATTAACATATAAATTGTGATAGAGTACCCGATGGAATTAATTATACTGAACCAAGTTTTGTCATCATCTGCATAATTATGTCTGTACATCTTACTGCAACTTTTCTTGTTGCTCACGGTCACAGTTTCGCTTAAGCAGTTAAAACTAGACAAAAGGATACAATCATAACGAACATTTGCATAGGCAGCACGGCGTTTGAAGGACTGCAAAGCAGATATACGGAGAAAGAAGCATAATGTGTAACGTATTCATGACTCAGTAGAGGAACCAGTAAGTCACAAAAATAAAACTAACCAAACTATATATGAATCTTACATGAATTTAATATCTTCCCAATCATGTACTATCTGAAGAAGAAGGGGAGGCTTTCCATTGTCACTATCAGTTAAAAAAAGATGTTTTCCTCAAGAAACCGAGAAAAACGACTATTGTTGTTGTCAACTGCTATTTACCACTTCTGCCCATCACAAGTAGCAGTGTGGTCACACATATTAATTGAAATTGGAAGGATCAAAGCATTCTTATTACATCATTGACAGTACTTTCTCCGCATCAGATAGCACCTAAATAAATCCAGAAGAAACTGATAGATAGAAGATAATGGTAAGACCTCAAAATTTATAAGGACCATAAGCATACAGAAATTAGAGTCTTCATTCTACTTGAACAAACCAAAATAAATTTTTATCAGCAAGTAGCAACAATGAGAATTAAAAAAAACCACTATATGATTGCCTGCAAAGCGAACCTCTCATTATAAACAGAGGACAAATTTTTAGAGAACCAATAAAACCCACCTCTTTATGCCCTCTAGAACCAAGGTATGGGGTTGCAGTGGTTATGAAATTAATGGGCTCCAGTCCTGCAATTTTTCACTCGCATTTCCTTTCATGACATGCTTGATCCGAATTGGGACCCGAACAATGTTCATTACCCATGACAAATTCCCTTGAAATTTTCATTACATAAATCTTTCCTATTCTACACCTTGCTACTAGGCCACCTAAAGAATGGCCTACCAATGAAGTTTTTTGAACACCTGGATGACGTTTTATAACTGATATAACCTGAGAAAAGAAAAGGAAAAGCAATACAAAATGAAACAGGAAGCCATACAAAATTACTGACACGTAGCTGGTTACTAATAAAAGCCAAAAATGACTGCAGATACAATAAGGAAGCGTAAAATTTTGCTGTTGCGTGCCAAAACCATATCCCACCTCCTCTGCTAATCTCGTTACGTCCACACCATCAAATGTCAACATTGAAGAAATACATTCTCTACCTGCATTGCTCAATGGTATATGCACTTCATTTCATGATGGAAGCCGATCATACTATTAAAGCAAGCATCAAACGATAACCTGAAGATAAATTTAATTGCTTTATTTTTAATCCCATTTGAAAGTATATAGGGGGTGGGTGGAATCAAGGTGAATGCTTCTATTTACATGACCGTAAAATTAACTTGCAGACTAGTAGAGTATAACCATATGGACAAAAGATATTCAAAGGTTTATGGCCAGAAGTACTTCTGCTATTCTTTCACCATAAGTGGTTCCCATTTGGTAAGAAACAACTTCTCCCAATCCTACATGTCAAACACTAGCATTCATTTCAAATATGGGTTACTCCAAGATCATCATCAGTCATCATAGTAGTTAAAGATAACAGTGTAAATATTGGCTGCAAAGAGAACATTTGTTTTCACTACTTCAGTTAGCTGCACGCTTCTCATTGTAATTCATCATGACCCTGAGTGGTAGAGCTAATTTTTAGTCTTCTTTTCTTCAACTATCCTAATGCAAATTTTCTGATCCATGTGGCATCCATAAGAATGCCCACTGCCCATTGTACCTCTATCACCTAGCTTTTAACTGCCCCTTCCTATTACAGCATTGTATTCAACTAGAATACCGAACATTGTTTTATGTTTGAGTCATTGTACGGGTAGGTTTTATGGATGTTGCTCCATTGACCACGATAGCGGAAGATTATTCAGTAGTGTCTGATGTAGGTGCTAGGTGTACATTAGCAAAAATGCTAGAGCATATTTAAGGATTTTAAACTTTCACTTGTTAGTTATTTATCACCTGGCATAATGCAAAGAATACAAAGATACATACACTAATCAATTTCAGGATTATAGTAAGCAACATAACATGCAAAATCCAATGCTAATAACAGGACACGAGGAAAAACGAAGCTACCCGGATTATATATGGACTTACAATGTACAATAACATCATCCGGATACCTCTTCAGAAACTGCTTTGCAGCAAATTTCCAGTTCTCAGCGCTGAAATAAAGTGGTATAAATATATCAAGAAAAAACAAAACATGAGTTTAAGCATCGCAAATGCTCCCGACCAGACAGTTTGTAAAGCTAGATAATCAACCTCTACAAACATCATACTATTTTAGTAATTACAGTAAAAAGCTTTTCTATTTGTATGATCATTATATCATACACTAGGGGGGAACTGGGAAGAAGTAAGAAATTAAACTGAGAGGCAAACCCAATTGGACTTACTTGCCTATAAGACCATTAACCATTATAATCAAGTGGGTGGCAGTGGAACGTTGTCCAGAAGCATCAACAATCTCCATATCAAAACTTTCCCCCGTTGGATTCTAAAACAACCAAACTTGGGCAAGTATGAACCTTTCTTGGTATTCTTCCTCCTCTTCGTGTTCCCGCTGTTCCTTATTTCATTGAGCTCCATCTTATTCGACCCACCACCTTCTTCGACCTCTGGTACTCGTTCCTTATCCATGGAAGCCACAATGAGATTCCACGACAGGGCGATGATGAGTTGTTGCAGTGCTTTTGTTCTTGGTCTTCGTTGTTGCAGGAAGCAGGTGGCGGCAGAGCTGGGGGCGGGTCAAATGGGCCCGTTGGAGGCGGTTTAAGTAGTTAGATTGCAAATTTTTTATTGAGAAATCAAGTGCTCTGATGGGACCAGGACTCCATAGAGGAGGGATGGCATTCAACTCCTTGACTCAGACCCTTCAATTTACAAATACTATTTCTCATATCAGACTCGGTGGCACATGCATACTTTGAAGGAATTGGAACCTATTATTTGTGCATTTGTTGCCACTTGCCAATATTTTTTTGCTGTTGGATCCGAATCTAATCCCAATACTCGTAAATCCCATTATGTATAGACAAGGATTTCTATTTAAGAGAATAATGATTAAATTATCGACATTCTTTTGAAAATCACGTGGGATTGTGAAAATAGGAAAAAGTGGGTCACAGCTTTTTTAATTAAAGCTTCCTCTTTCATGTGTGTTCTAGAAAGACAAATGTTTGGTTTCAGGAGTGTTAACGCATTATAGAGAGACAGCTGACAAGCAATTCTTTCCAATTTTTATTATTAAACAATTTTTCTGTGGGATGCTCTATGCCACTTGGATCTGGATGGGCCTTCGGGATTCAGAACATCCCATCTAATATCTTTGGCGGTGTCAATTAAGACGGGATCTCTTGGATGAAAGTGAGGAATTAGGATAGGTTAAGAGTAAAAAGTAGGTCCTACAAAATTTCGGGATTCAGAACATCCCATCTAATATCTTTAGCGGTGTCAATTAAGACGGGATCTCTTGGATGAAAGTGAAGAATTAGGATAGGTTAAGAGTAAAAAATAGGTCCTACAAAATTAAGGTGGTTTGTGACCTGAGTCGTTTAAGATTTAATTTATCAAAAATTAATTTATGATAAATTTGGTTGAGTCTTGTTAAATTTTTTTTTTATAAAATTTCTTTGAAACAAATTTTTTTTTGTCATGATTTCTCTAGTTTTATTAATTTTATATACATGTTGAGAGGCAATTTCATGAAGATATCATTATATTTATTGATAATCATATCAAAATTATAATATAATAAAATTTATTTATGGAAGTGGATGAATGAGTCAATGACATACCAAATTTTGCTTTTGTTTTGATTGTTAATACACACAATTATGGATTGGTGGTTTTAGTTAAGTTATTGGGCTGTAATTATAAGGCATAATTGATAATTACTAATTAATTTTGTTAGTTTTTTTATGTTTATCATTTTTTTGTATATTCTTTTTTATAATTATTAAAAGGTTATCAACATATATTGGGTTGTATACTTAGGTATTTGTATTTTTTTTCTTTTTTATTGTGATAAAGTTATATTTAAATTTTGTTTTGTATTTTAATTTAAACTTGTTCAATTTTCTTTCTCTTTATTGTTATTAACTTTTATTATAATTTATACTTTGTAGATAAATAAGAAAAAAACAATTCAACAATTGTAACAAATTTATTTAAGTAATATTCAAATATAATTATCGAGAATAATTAATTAATAATTTTAATTTTAATTATATACTATTGTCTTTGTAGAAATTAAGTATACGATGAATTTATTATATGTTGTTATGTATGAACAGTTTATATAATTATTAAGAATAATTGATTTATTGATAATTTATATTTTGTTATGAAATTTTATAATATTTTATTTTTAAATTTTTTTTTTATTTGTTGACTTGTTAAAACCCATTTAATCTTGGAACCCTATAGGGTTAGGGTTGAGTTGAATTTTTATAACACAAGTATTTGAAAATAAGTTTTTTTACATTTTTTTCTTTATTTTTTTAAAATTCTTTAAAATTAAAAATATTACTCTAAAAAAATGAGCTTAAAAAACACATAAATATAATCACCAAATGTGACTTTTTATGGTTGATCATATATCTATTGGGCGTGGTAATTTTTAAATTTTTATACATAATGAGTTTTAAATAACGTTGCATGTAATTATTAATTTGTTCGTTAATATGATTTCAATAAACACTTGTATAATATTGATTTTTTTTTTGTCAAATATAATATTGATGAACGGGATAGTACCATTGACCAAAAACACAGAAGTTGAAACACCGTTTGGCCCATCAAAAAAGAGAACCATGGGACGAGAGGGGCAGGTGAGACCTAAAGGCTAAAAGTGGCTGCCAGTCAGACTCAAAAAAGGATAATCGAAGAAAAACAGATGAAGACTTGGTCATATTATTAATTAACTCGGATTCTATTAATTATAAACAATTAAGATGGGTCCATCAGCTTGAAGTGACAGAAAAAAAACAAGGATGTTATTTGAACCGTCCATTTGGTGATCACAACTAAAAAAAATAATGAACTACCTCAAAAAAGCGAAAATAAAAAGAAGACAAAGCTGGGAGTGGGGTCACATCAGTGTCCCCTCCATATTCCTTATTGGTTAATTATGTCCAGTTTCCGATCTTTAGCATCATTTCGTGGACTGTGTTATTCTCTGCCTGGCTGAACTCAAATTTTAATTTTACATTATATTAAATTTTAATTTTTTCAACGGACACACGATAAATTTATGTAATATATTATATTATTTTGTATACCTAACAAGCCTTGAGGCATAAGGTATTATCTGGGAATAATGAATCATGATGAAGGAGGTTGACTAGTTTATGTCAGATTTTAAAAGATATAATAAAAGTGTAAATTCATTTCCGCATTTCTCCCTTGTATCAATTTGGACGGTGCCATTTGCGCTTGAAATTCTAGTAAACAAGATTCAACAAAGCCACGTCTCCCAATCACGAATAGTCGACCAACTCATTTTGCGGATCGTGTTATTTATGGTCAACACTGTGTCTTTACTCTTTAGTAATGTAATTTTCAAAATTATGCAAACATCAATTTATCCAGAAAACCAAAATAGTAGCAATAAACAGGCTCTGTCAGCTGCACATGTTTATTTGCTTTAAACATTTATTTTTTATTTTTTATTTATTATGATTATTTAAAATAAATAAACAATAATAATTTTAACAATATATATAATCATATTATTTTTTAACATAATTTATATATGCACCCATGTGACACAAAATAAATGATATATAACGAGGGTGTGAACCTTCCTATACAATTTCCAAATTGCCACTTAAATCCAGTATTACTAACAATCAAAACCACAAATAACTCTATTTTTTACATAACTCATTGCATAAAAACTATTTTTAATTATCAAACAAAATATACAACTTATCTATCCCTTTATTTAATTATACGACTCATCATGCACCTATTTAGTATTCTTTTTACTAATTACTCTATTTATTTATTTTTATTTAATGTTTGAAGGAATGTCATAAGAATTAAAAAAATTATTGAATAATCTTAAATGTAATAAAAAATTATTGTATTAAATAATTATTTTTATTAAAATAAATTTACATTTTTTTATTTTATTAAAAATAATAATAAATAAAATTAAAATTAAAAATAAATTTTTATTGATAACTAATAATTTAAAATAATTAAATTTTTTTTTAAATTACTATTTTTAAACAGAATAAATATTTAATTAATTTTCTGTCAATATTAATATTTGTGTTTTATGAATTTGTAGATGACACAAGTACTTATTTATGTCTAAGTATATGAAACTTCCTTTAAGGGAACACACGCAAGTTGTATGTGTTTATTTATATATACTTTACTTATGTGAAAATACGATACTCCACGATTGGTATGTGGAAATGCGGTTGAGCGGGTCCCACCCCAAGATTCAGTCATTTGTGTATTGAATTCACAGCCCATAAAAAAGAAAATTGGCAATAAGAACCAGAAATGGCCAATAGAGGGAGGCCTTATCGGAAGCCATAGGAGCCTTCCACTTGAGCCTCAATAATAATGAGGAGAAATTATGTGATTTGATTTACATTTTTTATAGATTAAATTAATTATAAATAAATTAGAAGTTGGAATAAATTCATGTCTGGGATAATAAATCTTATTATATATATATATTTATGATTTATTTAATTTTAAAAAATGTAAATTAGAACCATTCAAAAATTTTTCCAATATTGAGTAAGCAAGAACACCGGGGCTGGCTCATTCTTAATCAAACACGTGTACCTTTCTTACTTTTCAGAGGGCGTCATCCAATTCTTTCAGAAAATGATTTCTTTTTTTTTTTATAATTTTAATAATATTTACATGCAATCCAAGAAAAACAGCCACTCTCACAGTCACCTCCCACCACAAGCCGTCACTACATTAAAACAACGCGTCAGATCCGTCCACGCTGGTCGAACTTGTAGCCGATTCACTTCCACGCTGGTGCTGTCGTTTTATACTCCTGCACATGAGCTCCACGCGGATGGCATTTTTGGATATTAAAATAAAGAAATAACTTTGTTTCATGTCGTTGGTCACTTTCTACGTCGTTTCGTCCGTTTATAATTTTCGCTAATTAGAGGAGTGTCTTAAACGCTTTTTTCAAGCGGCGTGGGGTTTGGTAACTGAATGAATGATCCACCATAAAGATCTCAGAAAACTTCTACGGATTTGTCCAATTACAATGGCCCACGTGGAAGAAAGTCAGACAGAACTAGATGGACTGAAATAGAGGATCAATGAAACCCTAGAGAACACCGAGCTCACAAGAAACTTACCGCTTCTGAACATCGATCTTTTCTTTACTCCCGAAATTAAATAAAGCTCCCTCTTCGGCACCGTGTTTCTTCTCTCCCAATTGCTCTTTCTCACACCTCTGTTCCCCCGTGTGGCTCTCGGCGATTTCTAGGGTTTTCAGTGGGATTGATGTTCCGTACGCACGCAAAGACATAATTTTGGAGGGGTTTCTTTCTCATGGTGGTCACGACGGGTCATTGCATTGGTTTCTGAATCAAAGTCACTTCAAAAATCCGAATCTTAGCTCCCCAATGTGATGACTTCTGTCACCAGTGAATGGCTCGATTTCGTTTTCGGCATCTCCATTTCTTCGACATCTTCCTGCTCGCAGTCGTCTTCACGAGGCGCAGCGTGTGTGACAAATCGACGGGCAACGATTCAGACCACGATTTTTCAATAACTGATTTTGATTGGAACCTTTTTCATCAGGATTACTCGCCACCGGCTCCACCACCACCGCCACCGCACCCGCCATCAGTTTCGTGCATCGATGATCTTGGCGGGATTGGGTCTCTGGACACAACGTGCCAGATAGTGAATGATGTGAACCTCACCCGCGACGTGTACATAGCAGGGAAGGGCAATTTTTATATCCTACCCGGGGTGAGGTTTCATTGTCCGAGTCCTGGTTGTATGGTAACTGTTAATGTTACTGGTAATTTTAGTTTAGGTAATAACTCGTCGATCATCACTGGAGCTTTTGAGTTGGTGGCATACAATGCAAGCTTTCTGAATGGTTCGGTGGTCAACACGACGGGTATGGCAGGGCAGCCTCCTCCACAGACGAGTGGCACCCCTCAAGGGGTTGAGGGGGCGGGAGGGGGACATGGCGGGAGGGGTGCGTGCTGTTTGGTGGACAAAACAAAGCTTCCGGAGGACGTTTGGGGTGGGGATGCGTATTCATGGGCTTCACTGCAGACCCCAGATAGCTTTGGGAGCCGTGGTGGGTCGACAAGCAAGGAGGATGACTATGGCGGGCTGGGTGGTGGGCTGGTGTGGATAGAGATTTGTAAATTTCTTGAGATGAATGCAAGTTTTTTGGCGGATGGGGGCGATGGAGGGGCCAAAGGTGGAGGTGGCTCTGGAGGCAGCGTTTATATCAAGGCTTACAGAATGTAATGATTTTTTAAAGCTTACTTTGGTTAAATTTAGCATGCAGTTGTTCTTATCAGTATTGCTTATTGACTATTGATTGGAAATCTTGTGGTATCTTATTGAATCAAAACTATCTCAAGTGTCATGTTTCCAGTGGCTCATCAGTTGGACCACGTCTAGTTAGCAATTTTGATATTCATGTTAGAATCTTCATTCTGGTAGTATTTGCTTCAATTTGGGTAATATCTCAAGCATGTGTTAAACATGACTTTCAGATATCTTATTTAAACAAATACCTTCTTATTTTACGGATTATGCATGCTGAACCCCTTTTCAAGAGACAGATTGGGAAGCCCAGCCTTTTTTTTGGTGAACCGAGGCTTTGAAGTTTGTTCTTCCCTTTTAATCTGATAATAATTCCCTAACTTGCAACATGAAAGAGCATGTCGGAAGTCACATTTCTTGATTGGGATTTCAATGATTTTCTGATTAAAGAGATATAAAGCCAATTTAACTGTTTGAATGGATGCCACTGATTTCCAATTGAAAAACTGAGTGGAAAATTCTGGTTTTGGATAAAAGTTTGAACCAGCTTTTTTTAACCAAAAAGGAAAAGGTATATGATTAACATAAAAGCTAGTGTTACCTTTGTTGACGGTAAATTAAAGAGGTATGCAACATTTACCAGGGAATAATGAGTTGCATTTGAGGTCCAATGTGTAAGCTGTTAATTCTCTGGGATCTCATTTTCAATAATTTTTGGGATTTCCCTTTTTGCCTTATGAATTCTCATCTGTATACTCTGCCATTTTTCTCTTGTTCTTTTCTTTTTGTCCCCCCACCTTATTTTTAACTAACAAAAAGTTGAAGTTGCATCTGATACTGGGAAAAACCCAATGGTTTAATTTTAAATTGCTTCCATCATACTCAGACATATGTTTTTAACCTCTTATCAGGCCATAAGTTCTTATAATTCAGCACTATGTGCTGTGTGAATATAAAAAGATGTGACTGTTTCTAACTGATTTAACTCACTGTATGCCATTTTCTTTGAAATCCTGGCTCTCAGTTTTTCTTTTTATCTTTTCGTCTTTCTTCTTAAAAGCTGCATATGCATTCCTTGTTGCTGCATTCCAGGATGTGGTTGTCATTATTATATAACAAGATCAACGATCATCATCATTATTCATTAATGATAGAAGTATGTGTTTAAATTCTGACTATCACTTATATTTGTGGCATAATATTTACTGCAATCTAAAACCTTAACTTGACTATATATATATAGTGCATGTATGTGGCAACGATCAGATGGACTCTCCTCATATGAATATGCCTAGACTTAAAGCCTCTCTGTTTTGTGTTGAGTTTCTGATTAAAGATTTGCCCAATAGTGAAACATTTTAAATCGGATTGATGCTTGGATGCAATTGCTTATAAATGTACTTTTTGTGAATCTAGATTTTATTTATTTTTTAATTATCTGTTTTATTTATAAAACAGGACTGGTAGTGGAATGATAAGTGCTTGTGGAGGTAATGGTTTTGCTGGCGGCGGCGGCGGCAGAGTTTCAGTTGATGTTTTCAGTAGGCATGATGACCCTAAAATTTATGTGCATGGTGAGGATTTTACTTTTTTTAATCATTGATTAGCTGGTTCTAAATATACTTCACAGGATATCTTACTGCAGGCTGAATAAGAAGTCATACTTGCTCGTTTCTGCTCTTAAATTAAACTTTCCTTTTATAAAAGGAACTCATATGAAGTAAGATCTTAATATATAGTATTATATGGTCCGGCAGGGTTTGGGGCCCTCTCCCTAGTTTAAATGGAATAAGAAATTCACATTATATGTAGGAGACATTGGTAGGAATCCTGTTTCCGTCTGTGGGGTGAGTCTTCAAGAGTGTGATCTTCAGAAAATAATCCCCACGACCAACCATTATAAAATTTATCAGTAAAATAAATATGATAGATGTTTATGCTTAGACCCAGTGGGTATTATTGTTATGCAATGACATGAATTTCCGTCATGTTGCCCCCCTACTTGTTTTCCTGTCTATTAAAGGCATTTTGGATTCTGCCAAGAACATGAGATAATCAGAGTGGTTCTGATGTATACAGATAATCATTAGGATTTCTTATTTCCTTTGACTATAAATATGTCTATAGTCTAATAAAATAGCTACCCCATGATTATTTTATAAATTGATATTTAGTTCTTGATAATTTTGTTGATTTTCTCTTATTTTCCTTCCTTTCCTATAACAAGCTTTTGTCATAGAAAAATGATACTTGAATTTTTGTAGGTTGTGTACATGATGTCAGTTTCAAGTAGTCGACTGTTAAATGTAGTTTATCCATTAAATTTGTCTTCATGTATTCATTCATATCCTAGCTGCTTATTCCTTGTAGCCTCAGACATGTCTGTTCAATTACTGTTGTATACTGGATATTGGCTAAGAATAAGATGATTTTGAAATTCTTTTATCATCATTCTTGTTGACCGCACAATTGATTTCTTATTTCAGGTGGGAGTAGCTCTGGCTGTCCTGAAAATGCAGGTGCTGCTGGGACTCTATATGATGCAGTTCCTCGGAGCCTTATAGTTGATAATTATAATATGTCAACTGATACAGAGACACTTCTCTTGGATTTTCCTAATCAGCCTCTTTGGACTAATGTTTATGTTCGAAATAAGGCTAGGGCCACAGTTCCCTTGCTTTGGAGTCGTGTCCAGGTTTGTAGTATTCAGATATATAATTAGTCAGATGGTCTTTGGATTTTCTTAATCAACCCCTTTGGACTAATGTTTATGTTTGAAATAAGGCTAGGGCCACAGTTCCCTTGCTTTGGAGTCGTGTCCAGGTTTGTAGTATTCAGATATATAATTACTCAGATGATCTTTGGGCTCATGTGCTCTTTATACAACCCCTTTTGTCTTTCTTCTTTGTCCACCTAAAGATCTTAGGGTTGGCTTCCCTCTTGGAGACTTAAAGCCTTCTTTCTGATTTTGTTAGTCCTTTATTTTTCCATTTTTTAAAAATCATAATGTCTAATTTTATTAGCGAACTTAAAGTATACATGTCCAGATACAAGAGTGCTTACTACGAAAGTTTTGAAGAAGGGAAAGAGAATTCATGCATTAAAATCATCTAGTTAAACCGAGAGCAATGAAAAACAGAATTTAATGTTTTTCTAGCAAGTTACATCTCAGCAAAAGTCTGATAATATCTCTTGCTGTAGTCGTACTGCATAAGGCATAGGTGTAGCATTCAATAATCAATATTGTGCTTGCCAAAATTGAATCCCTCCAAGAAGCCAAGTGCTGAAGCAACTTTACAGTATAAATTTGAATATAATTAACTAGTGGAGCTGAGTACCCCTATTGACAAAAATGTTGGAGATAAAAGGAATGGGGTACCAAATATAATAGTCTATTTGAGTGTATTTGAATGTGCCGTTTAAGACACTTTTAAGTTGTGATCTATTTGCTTATACATATTTCTTATGTTGGCTTGTATTACTAATTCTTTCTTTTGCAAGAATAATTAAACGGTCTTCTTGTATATCAACATACTGTCTTTCCCCTTATTCTTGAATGATAAAGTCTCAAGTGTTTTAGAGCTTAATTGGTGTTGGTTTGAATATAATGTATTATAATTTTATATGTAACATCATTCTGGCTCTGTTATGTTTTGCCTTTCTATATGTTTGTCCTTGTGTTATTCTATATGTTTCTATAGGTAAGATATTTTCCCTTCATGCTCTTCATACAGTGATGTATGTTCTTTTTCTTTATCTTGTTTGCAAAAAAAAAATATATATATATTTTGCATGTGAGGACGTCAGTTCAAATACCTGTTCCTTTTCTTTGTGCATTATATAGGTGCAAGGACAGATAAGTCTCTTGCAGGGTGGAGTGCTGAGCTTTGGGCTGCGTCACTATGCTTCATCAGAATTTGAGTTATTGGCTGAAGAACTGTTAATGAGTGATTCAGTGATGAAGGTAACTGGAATCTGTCTGTGTGTGTTTTTTTGTAGATCTAGTTCCTTGATTTATTGTTCCGTCCTAGTTCCACAATCTGTTACATGTTTAAAATGTGCTTTGAAATGTTTAAGTCTCATGCATCTTCTGATTTTTGTTACCTGTTTCCAAAATAAATACTGCAGGTAAATGAGAAATTAATACATAGGATGAGTTTAATGTCTCTTGTCTACAAAGTACTTGCCAGGCAAGATTAGCATGATTACATGTAGTTTATTAATGCCTTGCTTTATCTCTATAAAGGTATATGGAGCTCTACGCATGTCAGTAAAAATGTTCTTGATGTGGAACTCGAAAATGCTCATAGATGGTGGTGGAGATGTGACAGTTGCAACTTCCTTGCTTGAGGCTAGTAATTTGGTTGTTCTCAAGGTATTTAACAGCTCCTAAGAAGCATCGACACTGACACGAACTCAGTGACATGACGTGATTTAAAGTGTTCAGGTGTTATTTGAAATGTCATGTCGTGTTTGATGAGTGTTTGACATTAACACAACGCTCTTTTTTGAAGTTTCCATGCTTAATAGAACAATTCTTATTTGTATATGCATATGATGTGTTCACTCATGAGTCATGACATCTCAAGTTGTATTGACAGGAGGCTTCTGTGATACATTCTAATGCAAACCTGGGAGTTCATGGACAAGGTCTACTTAATTTATCAGGCCCGGGGGATTGGATAGAAGCACAACGTTTGGTTCTATCCCTATTTTATAGTATTCATGTAAGCCATTGCTCTATTTTTACTATTGATCACTTATGTAGTCTTTGAAGAACTTCAATTTTTCCCCCCATTGGCTGATTTAAGGTTATTGAAAGTGAGTTTTCACTTGAAAGCCTTTGGGGGCTTATAGTAGCGTAGCATGAAAGTGAAATGTTTAAAAAGATACATGTATATATAACGATTCATAAATATATGTTCTAAGTCAAAATTAAGCATTAGTCAATGAGTTACAATCTTAAAGTATCTTAAAATATCATAAGTATACCATGTCAAAAAACAAAGAAGATTTCCCACCTTAAAAAAAAATACAAAGAAGATTTAACGCTAACATTACCAACAAGGAAGCAACTCTATTTTTATAAAAAAGTCATTAGCACTTTTTTCAAAAAGTTTTTAAGACTTTTTCATTTTTGGTGTGTTCAGTTGCACTGTCCAACTTTCTTGTTCTCCCAACTCATTTTGGCCTTGGATTTAGGTGGTGTCTATTTACTCTTTTTGTAAATAGGAAGTAGGAACCATTGTGGCAACCTGGTTGCTTCTTGTTCAAATCCGATGGGCCATGTAATGTAGTTTGTTTGTTTTTTGGTTTAGCATTCTTTGGTCATACATCTAAAACATGAGTTTCCTTTTGACATTTTTGTAGGTTGGGCCTGGATCTATCTTGCGTGGTCCACTGGAGAATGCAACAACTGATGCTGTGTAAGTTCATATATGGTCAAATCATCATTCATTTACTTTTTTATTTTCTTCTGCTAAATTTCTATTTCTTTCTTCTTCTTTTTTTTGTTTTTTTTCCTTCATGATTGGCAATGGCAGGACACCAAAGCTCTTTTGTGACAGCGAAGATTGCCCTCTTGAATTATTTCATCCTCCTGAAGATTGCAATGTGAACTCATCCTTGTCATTCACAATTCAGGTATTATTTTAAGTTTTGACGGTGTAATGAACTGAATTGGGTTATGCTAACATGCCTGTAAGCAAATTGAAAGTGCTGTATGTTGCCTTTCTAGATCTGTCGAGTTGAGGACATCATTGTTGAAGGCCTTGTAAAAGGTTCTGTTGTTCATTTCCACAGAGCAAGGACCATA
Organism: Ceratonia siliqua; assembly: GCA_034509205.1. Lineage (NCBI taxonomy): Eukaryota > Viridiplantae > Streptophyta > Magnoliopsida > Fabales > Fabaceae > Ceratonia > Ceratonia siliqua. The sequence continues at coordinate 11,588 of JASKGM010084351.1, read as the reverse complement.
ACTGTCGAATCTTCTGGAACAATATCTGCTTCCGGAATGGGTGTGTTCCCTTGTTGTCCAAGAGGTTTTGTCACTTGTTGGCTCAAATTACTGTACAATGCCTTAATTTATTCTGTCTTGAACAATAATTGTGCAGGCTGCACTGGTGGTTTGGGCAGAGGAAACTTACTACCCAATGGCATTGGCAGTGGTGGTGGGCATGGTGGTAAAGGTGGGAATGCATGTTATAACAGTAGTTGTGTTGAGGGTGGCATTTCATATGGGAGGGCAGACCTGCCCTGTGAACTTGGCAGTGGAAGTGGAAATGACAGCTCAGTTGGCACCACAGCTGGTGGTGGTATCGTAGGTAAGCTTATGTTTGGGACTTTGGGTCAGTAATGGGTTCTTTTTCATTAGTGGCAGATATTGATCAACACAAGTTTTCTTATACTTCCATTCTTGTTTTATATCTGCATGAGCAGTCATTGGATCATTAGAACATCCTTTGTCAAGTTTGTCCATTGAAGGTTCTGTAAAAGCCGATGGAGACAGTTTTGAAGGAGCAATCAGAAGGGAAAAATTTGCAAATTTTGATAGTTTAAGTGGAGGTCCTGGGGGTGGATCTGGTGGCACTATACTTCTGTTTCTCCATACCGTGGCCATTGGTGAGTCCGCTATTCTTTCTAGTAAAGGGGGATATAGCAGTTCTAATGGAGGAGGTGGTGGTGGTGGTGGAAGAATTCACTTTCATTGGTCTGACATTCCCACTGGAGATGTTTATCAGCCCATTGCTAGTGTGAAAGGAAGCATCCATACTGGGTATGTCTATAAGCTTTTGCTGCTGCTTTTAATTTATTTGGAGTTGCTTAATGCGTCTAGCTCAATTACACATGCAATAAAGCATCTTGTGTGTCTTGCAGTGTCTATTTGTTGAAGAATGTTAGCTTTACAATATGAACTTGTATTCTGCTTATTTCTTCATATCAATATTGCCGCTAGTTAAGATGCTATCTCCTTTTATTTTTCACGGGTGTGTTGTTTGAAGCCTTGTGAAAAGACATCTGAATAGAAAGCTTGTGAAGGCATAGGATTAATTTTGTACATAATTTCCTTTTTTGAAAATAATAATTGTTAACCTTTAATGATGCTGACCACTGTTGGAAGTTACTTTTGGAAATGGAACTCAGAATTTGCTCAGGTCAAAACCTGGAAAATGATGTCATAATGTTGGAAATGGATGACCAGTAGTGCTGTAATATGCACTCATTTGTAGTTAAAGTTTGTAGAATTTGTGTATCGTGATAGTGTTTGGTGTTCAATTTGTTATATATAATAATAGCCGTAGTTGCAATTGATATTACTTTGGTTTATTACTTTGTATTTACTTGTCCCATACCCCTCAAAAAGAATCGCTTTCTTCACCTTCCTTCACCAACCTGGTAGAATCCTCTTAGTAGGCCCTGCAGTTACATCTTCAGTAGAAGGTTAATGTTTTCCTTTCACCTTTTTTCTTTTCCCCTGTATTTGATAATGATATTTTTGTCTATCGATCACATGCTTTTCATTCATCTGTTACAATGGTAATTCCAATAACACTATGATTTCTTCTTATTATAATAGTGGAGGGAAGGGTAGAAGCCAGGGTGGATCTGGAGAAAATGGAACGATAACTGGGAAAGATTGTCCCAAAGGGCTCTATGGTATTTTTTGTGAGGTAGATTCATATTTTCTTCTTCCCGTGTGGGGGGG
>JASKGM010084329.1:0-14227 GCA_034509205.1 Ceratonia siliqua | reverse complement strand
TCTACTTCTCCTAGAAGGAGAAGTTACAAAATGGAGATTCTACTTTAATCACAATTTCTCATTTTACTTTTCCTTCTACTTCAAGAAGAAGCAGATACGAACAGTTCAAAAAATTACAGAAGTCATTGTTTTAAAAAAAAAATCACTTCTCCTTCTCCTTTAATCCCATCCGAACGCAACCTAAGTCTCTCGCACAAATGGGTAGTTATTTACTTTTGTTTTATTTGTCAAATTATACAAATATAAAACATAAGTTTATATGTATAGCTTATAAAAATAAAAATATACGAAAATATTAAAAAAAAAACCACAAACAAAATAGACCATGGAACCTAATTAGTTTGTATAGGATTTTAAGTGTAAAAAGGCCTGACCAAGTATTACAAGGAAGCAAGTTCTATATGATTAGATATGAAAGAGAGATGTGAAACCCACCAAAAAGAATAGAAACAAAGGGGTTGGCCTAAGTCAAATATATATTGACCTATGTCGTAATTACATGTTGTTTCATAGGACAAATATTCAATCTATTATATAATATATAAGGAGAAAGAGTGTAATTATTAGTTAGACAAATTAAAGTGGTATTAGGTACCTGATCAATCAAATCTCATTGTCATCCTAAATTTTAATGAAAAGCTCTGAACCATTCCACTGAACCAAAACGAATACCAAATGTGCTATGCCAATGACTCACGATTTTTAAATAATTACCAATATGAATTATGGTAGTGCTTCTTGAAACTATAATTAAGTAACAAGAAGATGGGGAATGTCAGTACAGTGGTTTCGGGTATGAGTTTCAGTATGAGGATGTTTTGCTCGGTGAGGGAAGTGATCTGTCCATGCTGGAGCTAAGACCTAGCTTTGTTACTGAGCTGACTGGGATTGACCCCTTCGTCTTTTTCAACAAAGGCGTTTCTGATGGTACCCTGCTCTTAAATCCTGAGATATCAAATGAGGAGAGCATGAGGGAATATGCAGATTTGAAGTTCTCATTGCTATTCTATGGTGCTATGCTGATATTCTTTGGTGCAACCTTTGCTTCCCTCTCAGCTGGGAAAAATGCTGGGTCTGCTTTCTTGATTGGTGGGATTGGCGGCTTCTTGTATCTGCTATTATTGCAGAGATCTGTGGATGGATTGCCAGTTCCAGCATCAATCACCAGCTAGAACCACAGCGGAACCAATCCAATGTTTGAAGGTGTTGATAAAGTGATGCCCATTTTTCCATATTATTCCATGAAGGCGGTGTGCATATAAGAAGCAACTAGAAAAATCTTCATTAATCCAAAGTGTCGATAACCAAAAGAAATATCTTGAATGTGTAGTAAAATAAAGCGAAGAAATACAACTGTAAAAGATATTTGTAATAAAATATAATTAGAAATATCTAAAGAATGTAAACCGACTTAGTTAAGTTGGTGAAGAGTGCCTATATATATATCCATTAACTCTCTTGCACAAAGTTGTAAGAAAAACTAGAATAAAAAAGCCTAGCAAGCCTTGTACCAAAGTCCTATCATCTAATAAGTATATATTTCATCACTATTTCACGTTGACTACTCACTTTCTTCAATTGATTACTTTCAATTATTGTCACAACGTGACTACTGGTAAAAAGCCAATCATTTTATGATATTTGAGTGCGTAAGGGAAAACACAGAATAAAATAGAGTCACTATCAATTAATTTGGAGCATAATTGGGATCCTTAAAAATAAAAAAAGAAAACTCGCTCTCCAAATCAGATGAATGATTCGAAAATCTAATTACGTGTGAAGAATGTGTTAAAAATGTGTTAGACACTTCACAAACGTCCATTCCTAATAATGATTATTGTAGATCATTTGTACTTAAATTCGATTGTATTTTAATTACCCCATATTTATTAATATAATAAAAAAAATAAAAGAACCAGACATGTCTTACTATGTAAGTACCTAAGTACTAAAAAATGGAACAAGGTAAACATAGTTTGAAAGTATTTGTTAAGATTGTGCTTTAGGAATGATAAATGATCTTTTACCTAAAGCAGAAAATGTTTTACATAATGATGTGGGAGAATAAACCCCTACATAAAATCTATGGATGAATTACGATAATATGAAAAAAATAAATTTTTACATAAAACTTGGTAAAATGGAAGAATAATTCCCCACATCCTATTTATGAAGAAATAAGATAATATAAGAAAATAAATTTTCACATAAAACTTGACACCATAAGAGAATAATTTTCCACATAATGTTTGAGAGGAATTAAGATAATAGGAAAAAAAATAAATTTTCACATAAAGCTCAACAGAATGAGAAAATAATTCTCCACATAATGTTTAAAAGAAAAAAATGAGATAAATCTATTAACCTAGATTGAATTCAAAAAGTTACATGACAAAATTAGTGGACCCGGATCCAGTGCAGTGACTGGACCGTCCAGTCACTGCACTGCCCTTGGACATCCACTCCTTAAAAATCGACTGGATCCCGTGCAGTCAGGATCCATTTCCAAAATTAGTATATCTAAAACGTTTGAGGGCCCAGATAAAATTTTAAAAAATATTAGGGCCAAAAATGTAATTTCTAAAAAGCATTGGGGCCAAAATTAAATTTCTGAAAAGCATTGGGGCAGATTATTAAAACTTTTCTGGGTTAAAACAAAATTCAAAAATGACTTAAAGAATATTGGGCCATCTTTTTTGAAATTCAGTTAAAATATTTAATTAAGCTTTTTGAAACTCTTTTTGATTGAACTCATTCGTCTCTCTTTTTTGAATCCCATTTTGTAACATGAATTGGATGAACTTTTTGAAACTCATTTTAAAATTAATTCAAATAGGTCATTAAAACTTATTTTGAAAAATTAAATTAAATGGGTATTTGAATCCCATTTAAAAAAATAATTTAAATGGGCTATTGAAACTCATTTTTGGGTTTCATAATTTTAGAAAAAAGAGCTTTGGGCCTTGGACCCAAAATACTGAGGAATATCTATTTGGGTTCATTAAAAAAATATTATTTCCTATTTTAACCCATGGTATTTTCCATAAACATTCATCTAAAGGCCATTGGAACCTCGGTTGACAAAGGTCCTTGGAGCCCAGAATTTCAATATTTGATTTACCCAGTATTTTCAAAATTCACGAATAGGAGACTAAAAAATAGAACCACATACTAAATAAAGCATGCAAAAACAAACTGACTACAAAATAAAATAAATGTAAAGCACCCAAAGGAAGGCTTATGCCATACATCCAAGGGAGAATGGGAGCAAAACAAAAATAATCTTACAAAGCAAACAAAAAAAAAAAACATTATACAACCCAACTGAAAGGAAATAAGAAGAATCACATATAAACAAACAAATGCACATACGTAAGTTCTGCACAGAATATTATATTGTGAACTCAGGAACTTATGTTTCCAATTTATTGCCAGAAGTATAATAATAGTGAAATTTACATCCACAGGTTTAAAACTCAGGTCAACATGAAATTTGAAACCAATAATTTAAGATGTGAATCCATATCATATTTAACTAGAAACAGACCCAGATTAAACCAAGGGGTGTAAAGAGTCTCCACTGGATCCATAAATGAAATTAGTTTTGAAAACACATTTAAAAATGGAAATTTGTATCAATTTGCCTTAGAAACGAAATTCACTTTGAACCCATAGATTTTAATGGGAGATCATTGCCATCTAGGCACGGAATTTTAATTTTCAAACTACAAATTTGAAAATGCAGATTATTGTTAATTTGACAAAAGTTTAATTTTAAAACCACGGATTCAAAAGGAATACCAGTAGCAACCTGAAACAGATTTAATCTCAAATTTAAACGTATAAATCGGGATCCAGTAGACAAGAACACTTAAGACCTTTCCATCGCAGCTTGAAAAAACAACATTCAAATGGGAAAATGGAAGGAATAAAGGGGAAGCTTACCTTTAAAAACAACCTTTCTGTTCGCTCTTCCTTAAGATTGTGCTCCCAAAGTCTTCTCCTTTCCGCTGGAATTTTCTTCTCTCCAAAATAAAATAAAATCCGAAAAACTTTCAACAGTGAGTTTCCTTTAAAAAATTGCTTCTCCAAAGTCGATCTCCTAACTCTGTTTCCTTCTCTTCGTCTTATAGGCAAAGGAGAAGACTAATAGCCTGTTTGCTTGGGCTTATTTTGAGTATAAGTTACTTATTTTTAAAAAATAAGTCATTCGGATAAAAATATACCTGTTTATTTGGGCTTATAAAAAACGGATAAGTTAATGAAAATGGAGAAAACCTCCTTATAGAAGAAGTTAAAATTTTTAACTTTTGCTGATAAGGAGAAAAATAAGAAGAGAGAGAAACCTTCATTTCTAAAATTGTTTATCCTACTTCAAAAGCCCTTCTAAATTATTGCATCCAAACATAAAACAACTTCTCCTTAAAAAGAAGTCATTCTTCCTACAGGAAAAACAAAAAACTCCTTCTCTGATAAGCCCAAACAAACAGCCCCTAATTCTTGCGAGAGAAGGGGCCACAGCCACCGAGAATCATCAAGGGAAGGGATTGTCACGCTTGATTACTCCAATGGGATAAAACAGTAATCACTACAAGAAAAATCATGATTTGCCATGGTTTATAAATCCGTGGCAATTGTTACAGAAATTGCCACGAAAGTTATCAATTTCTAAATTTGATGAAATTGTTATGCTATTTGCTACAGAAATATAATAACGTGGCAATTTGGTCATGACCTTTGCCACGACATTTATTACCGTGATGTTTTGCCACAACTATTGCCACGGAAAAGGAAAAGAATTAAAAATATAAGTAGCAAACCGTGGCAAATAATTCGATTTGCCACATAATACTAATACCATGGCTAATTGCCACAGTATTAATCACGGTAGGAGAATTATTATTTTTTTAAATATTCAAGCGTGGCTAAATCCGTGGCAACTAATTCATTTTTCCACGGTATTAGCCATGATAAATGAATCAAAAAATTTAAATAGCAAACTGTGACTAAAACTGTGGGAAAGAACTCAATTTGCCACGGAATAATAATACCATGGCTAGTTGCCATGGTATAATAAATGAAAAAAATTTAAAAAGAGAATCGTGGCTAAACCGTGGCAAATAATTCGATCTGCCACAGAATAATATTACCATGGCATTTAGCCACATTATTAGCCATAGAATCTGATTTGTTTAAAATATTTATTTTTATAACTAAAAGTTTCAAACTTCTAAGTTTCCAACATTTTCCCCATTCCAAATCAGAAATTGTGAAGAAGAGGGAGAGAAGTGAAAATCCTAACCATCGCTTTGCCCTTACTAACAGAGTCTCAGAAAAACCAAAAATTTTCAAAAAGTTTAAAAAAAATTCAAAAACCTTTCAAAAATCTTTTAAAAAATTACTAGATATGGAAAATAACTCAAATAATACAAAAAATAGTGGTGCAAGGTAAAAACATAAAAGTGCTATATGAAAGCTGGATGTAATAAATTATGATTTAGTATTTTAAAAAAATAAATGATCGATGACATAAATTTTTAAAATTTTTGAAAATCTAACTGTTAGATTGAAAAAAAACACATTGAATTTGATGTACACAAATTTTAATACATTTTTTTAATCATTTACTATTATATCATACGGTTCAAATATCTTACATAACACTTTTAATGACATTTTTTTATTACAATCTTAAAAATTTTAAAATTTGCCCGTATGATTGAATATACTCATCATCTTTGTTTCACACATAATTTTTTGTATATTCTTTTCATCATTTACTATCACGTCTTGTGATTAAAATGTGCAAAATTATGTCGATCCTATACCGATCGTAGTCCGATCTTCGCCACACTTGGCACACAAACTTAGCTCGCAATATACATATAATCCAACAATTAGATCGATTAAAATCGAAAGAAATGATGATCAAAGACACATTTTTCTTTATGAGAGAGTAAGGTGATTCCTACGTTTTACTATTACTGATACTTTTTGTGAATTTTTTAAAATTAAAAATTTTCAACAATTCGATTGAAAAAGTACAACTTGAAAATGATGTCTATAAATTACAATACATTTTTTTTATTATTCACTATTGCATTATAAGCTTTAAATATCTTATAAAATATTTATCTTATAAAATATTTTGTTTTACGTTTTTGTTTGCGTTGTTAAAAATTTAAAAATATGACTGTTAGATTAAATATACTGGCTATTTTTGTTTCACACACAATTTTTTGTATATTTTTTTTATCATTTATTATCACATTGTGTGGTTAAAATGTGCAAATTGCGTCGATTACGTACCAATTGTAATCCGATCTTCTTCACACTTGGCATGCAAACTTAGCACACAACATGCATGTAATCCAACGATCATATTAACTAAAATCAAATGGGATAATGATCAAATCATCAATTTTGTCAGAAAGCTATGTCTTTATTTTAGAATAACATAATTAGCTTTTAAAACAGTGATTTGCGCATTCACCTCTTGCTATCAATTTTTACATGCAGGACTTTTAATAATGCAAATTGATATTAAGTTAAATAATTTTATATATTATAATTTGAACTAATATCAATATGAAATTAATAAGTATATTTTCTCATACTTATATAATTATATGTGATTATTTTAATATATATTTGATTCCTTATCAACTACTTAAAATATTTTTTAATGAAATAAATTTAATTTAAAAATAAAGCCTAAAAATACTTATAAAAATTTTAAATAAGATAATACCAAATTAATATTTAATACTTTATTAAATGAAAAGGTGAGCATAAATTTTACTTATCTCATAAACTGTATTTTTTGAATGAATAATTTTTACTATTATTATCGGTGTTGTAGTAAGAAAATTATGTCTATCAACTTTATATATCAAACTCAATATTGTTCATAGGAGATTTGGATATTTCAACTATCATGGCCTCACCATTCTACATCAAAAAAAATATGATGAGGGAACTACGAAGTGTTAAAAATGATGGAGCTGTGTGCAAAGGATTATGCTTGGAAAACAGCACCAGAAACCATTTTTATTTGAGCAAACATAGAGAGCCAAAGAAGCTTTGGAGCTTATCTATACAGATTGTAAACACTAGATTTTGTCCCAAAAAAAAATAAATAAAAAATAATAAAAAAATGATGAAAAAAAATGAATAAAAAAAAATGTGGTAACAATAAAAAAAAAAAAGAGAGAGAGTTAAGTAAATTAAAAACACATAAAAATATACAAAAATATAAGAAAACAAAGTTTTTTTTGAAATGGCCCAGCCCGTAACCAAAAAAGGAAGAAAATGCTTGGCCCAATTTACCAGAACTGGCCCAACCGGACTTTTTGCAGCTCCTTAGACACAGAAAAAAATGCTGCTAGCCCAAAAAAAAAAAACCTTCAGCCCAAAACTCAATTGCCCTGACCCTGGATCCCGGTCCATACCCGAATTTTCAACCCACCATAGCCTCTGAAGCACTCTCTCCCTTTCTTTCCTCGTGACACTTTGCATATCTTTTCCCCTGAGAACCCTAATTCCCCCAATTGATACTCTGCCCCCGCGTCCTCAGCCATGTCTCACCATTTCTGGCAACCCATTCCTACACCGCGGCACGTCGCTTTCCCTTCTGCTACGCTGCTGGTCTCCCACGTCTCAGGAACCACCATGCGCGACAACTGAAGATTCTTGGCGTCTACGGGCCACTTCCACGGGATTTTGCTCCCTTTTTGCGTTGATAAAACAGGAGAAAAAGCCCCAAAATCAGAAGGGGGAAAATCACAAAGAAACGGACTGAAACAAGAGGGGCCGAATACTTTGGTAATCGGAGAGGATAATGATTTTGGACACTTGGGCTGTTGAGTTTGCTTCTGATTCAGTTAGCGCGCACCATCCCCGATCAAAGGTTCGAATTTGATGCCATTCTCTTCTTGGAATTTATGATTTAAGTCAATGTTTGATTTGGCTACTTCTGGCTATCTCTTTCTACTTGATTATGTAATTGGTGGTTCAAAATGTATATAAATTTGTTTAATGTTCAGGATGTGATGAATCCCATCTCGTTTTCTGTTTGCCTGTGTAATCTTTCTCTCTGTTTGGTTGGCCAAACTTGATATTACATGCTAAATCATGACCTTCCAATTGTTTAAGTTCAAAATGGCTGGCATTCTGAAATTCTATTTGAGTGGTTATTCCTCTGGATATACTGTGGTATTAAGTCAAATACTAGGTTTTTTGAATCCATTATTCCATAGCAGATTTAGAAGTTATCTGATGATCTTGCGGGTCAAAACATAATGATTCCAGGATTACTAGCACTAACTTGCTGAGATTAACTTAATCTAAGAGGCATAGGAGAATCTGATTTTCTGGATAATTGGGAGGTTGTAACTTTTTAAGTTAAGGCATGTCGTTTTGATAACTTACAGTGAATGCATAGGTTCCTTTTACTCAAACAGCATTTTTCAGTTGAGATAGGTGCTACTGCGTTTTTGGATAGTGATGTTTGAGAGGTCACTAACCAAAACTCTTTAATTACTGCGAGGTTTAGTATATGTGCTTTTATTTGCAACCAAAACATATTCTAAGCTCGGTTAGTTGTCTTAACTTCTGGTTTAGGCTCAGTATAGAGGTTTGGTAATAGCAGGTTGCAGCTCTGTTATTAGAATACATTGCCAAAGGAAAATCTTTATATATTAGAGGTGCTTATTGAGGGTTTTGATCCTCCTTTATTCAAAGCTGACACATTTATACCCCTCTGATGTACTCTCAGTGTCTAGTGTCTACTGGCAGTCTCGGTTTTAAGTGATCATTGGTAATTTTTGAGCTTCTGGGTGGAATGCTTTAAATTACTCCATTGATAGTTTAAGTGATTTTTTTTTCTTTTTCTTTTGGAAGAACAGCTTGGGGGGGGGGGAGTAATCTAAAAAAAAGCCCCTTCGCACCTAGGTAATCTGTTACCCCTCTTTGGCAAGCATTCATTCTTGTTTCCATTTTTGTAGTCACGTTGGTTTCTTGCTAGTCTGATAGGTATTTATTTCATTTCTTTTAGTCATTTAGTTTCTTATCTAAATGGGTTTCAAAGGCCCAAAAATAAAAAAATGGCTTCAAAGGCCCAATGGATTCAAAAGGGGTTCAAGGACCATTTATTTTCAAAAGGGTTCAAAATTCATTATTTCCTTCATTGTTTTAAGCATTTAAATAAAGAATTGCAAAAAATATATATATATAGATTTTCAATTCAAATATTTCCAAAGTTTTGCATTCCAACCCTTAATTTTCTAATAATTTCATTTTCGATCTCTTGACTTCATAATTGCACTTCTTACCCATGATTTTCATAAATTACATCTTTGACCCATAATTTTTGTGAATTATATTTTGACCCCAATATTTTTAGAAATTTCGGTTTTGGCACAAAATTGGATAATCTAAAATTTGATTAAGGATGATAAAATCATCATTTCCATTTCATTCGTGAACATTTAAGGGATTTTTGGTAGAAGTTTATCTTCTCTGAAGTCCTAATTTCTGTGACATTTAGTGGGGTTATATACTCCCCGATGCCATAAATCTCATGAACTTTCAGTGAAATCTTATTTCCCCAAAGTCTCAACTCTCACTAGCATTCAGTGGAGGTTAGTCTCCCCAATGTTCTAATTTCAGGCTCTAAGTGGAATTTAATTTTCCCTTAAATGTCCTAATCCATTTTAATTAAATTAATCAATTTAACCATTTAATTCGAACTACGTTGACCTTGATCCCTCCCGGGGTACGTAGGCACTTACTTGGTAAGGCAGGTCTAGTTATTTATTTATTTTTTTTCATTTTTGTCCATTATTTCATTAACAAAAAAGGGGGTAATTTTAAATAAATTAAAATTCATTAAAGCACAAACAATTTAGGGTAACGGTCCTTAGGGACGGACGTTGTAGGGTGCCTAACACCTTCCCTACGAGTAATTAGACTCTCGAACCCTTCCTTTGGTTCCGAGGGCCAGTTTTCCTTCCTTTTTAGGATCCCAATTATCCTTCTAATTAATTGGTGGCGACTCCAAATTTTCTCTGCGTTTTTCCTCACGCGCTCAAAGTCATAAAATGATGGCTATTTCACCGGCCGTCACGTTGTGACACAGATATATGTGGGCGCATGAAGACTCCATCACTCAACTAGAGCAGGTACTTCATACTTTTCATATATGATTATACTAGAACGACATGATTTTATTTTATGAGAGAAAAATAAGAAGTTTTTAATATTTTTAAGAAATTCAACCAATTAGTAAAAAAACAAAGTGGCCATCAAATTAAAGCACTACGAAGTGATTGTTGCAAAGAATATACTTTTAATGAGTTCAAATTCTACGAAGAAGAAGGAGTTCAGCATCAACTAACAGTTGTCTATGCACTAGAGCAAAATAGAGTTTCAAAAAGGAAGAATTGAACTGTAATAGAGATGGCAAGATTAATGCTGTGAGAGAAAATACTACCTAATATGTTCTGGACAGAAGCAGTATATTCTGCTATATATTTGTTGAATAGGAGTCCAATCAGAGCATAAAAGATAAAACGCCAGTGGAAGCCTGGAGCGGAAGGAAACCATCTTCTAAACATCTTAAAGTATTCGACTGTATCTGCTACATTCACATTCCATATAAAAAAAGAAGCAAACTTGATGAAACAACTTAAAAATGAATTTTCTTAGGCTATAGCACTGAATCAAAAAGCTACAGAGTATATAATCTGAAGACAAAAGAGCTCACCATTAGTCGAGACGTAGAATTCGATGAGAACGCAACATGGAATTAGGAATAAGAAAAGATTGAGAAGAAGAACATATACATAGAGCATCTACTACAACTACTCATGAAGATAATGATCGAGATAACACAGATACTTCATCTTCACCAGCCATTCCAAGAACATTTCCAACTCAAGAAGCTTCTTCACCAGAATTTACACCAAGAAAAGTATGAGCCTTGAGAGATATCTATGAAAGTTGCAACAATATAACTATGGAGCCAAAAAGCTTTGCAGTAGTAAAACTAGACATATGGATAGAATCCATGAAAGAAGAAATAAAAATGATCGAGAAAAACGAAACATGGGAGCTGGTTGAAAGACCAAAGGAGAAAGAAATAGTTGGTGTTAAATGAGTTTACGAGACAAAGCTGAATCCAGATGGATCAATACAGAAGCACAAAGCAAGATTAGTAGCAAAATGATATTCACAAATACTTGAGGTCGACTATAATGAGACATTTGCACCAGTAGCTCAACATGATACAATAAGGGCTTTGATCGCGTTAGATGTATAAAAGAAATGGAAAATTTATCAACTAGATATCAAGTCAGTATTTCTAAATGGATATCTTGAAATCGTTGTGGAACAACTAAAGGGGTTCGTGGTGAAAGGACAAGAAGACCAAGTGTTGAAATCTCTCTACAGGTTAAAGCAAGCTCCACATGCCTGATGTAGTAAAATTGACAAATATTTCACGAGTCAAGGATGAGGAGTAAAAGTGAGCCAACGCTCTACTCAAAGAACTAAGGTAATAATAACACTCTTATAATTTCTTTATATGTAAATGATCCCATCTTTACAAGGAACAATGAAAATATGATCAAAGATTTCAAAAAAGATATGATGAAGACATTCGATATGACAGATTTGGGTCTCATGTATTACTTTCTTGGGCTCGAAGTAATTCAAGATAATGAGAGAATCTTCATTTCACAAAAGAAATATACAGAGAATCTACTGAAGAAATTTAAGATGGACAAGTGCAAGATAGTTGCTACTCCTCTAGCAAATAATGAGAAGTTTCAAAAAGAAGATGGATATGAAAAAACAGACGCATCTCATTATAGAAGTCTCATTGGGAGTTTACTATATCTTACTACAACAAGACCAGATATCATATTCACAACTAGTCTTCTCTCAAGATTTATGCATGAATCCAAGCCAAAAACATTATGGAGTAGCAAAAAGAATTTTAAGATATCTACCAGGAACAAAAGAATTTGGAATACAATATAACTCTGTTGAAGATCCAAGACTACTTGGTTACAGAGATAGTGACTGGGCAAGATCAGTTGATGACATAAAGAGTACTTTAGGATACGCATTTACTCTTAGATCATGAGTATTCTCTTGGTCTTAAAAAAAACAAGAAATAGTTGCTCAGTCATATACTGAAGTAGAATACATTACAGCAGCAAGTGCTACTAGCCAGGCAATCTGGTTGAAGAAAATATTTGAAGACATTGGAGAGCAATATGAAGATCCATGTTCATCATAGCAGGACCAAGCACATTGCAATCAAGTACCATTTCATACGCAAAGCAATAGAAGAGAAAAAGATAATGTTGAAGTATTACAGTACGGAGGAACAACTGGCAGACATTTTCACAAAACCACCACCAAGACCAAAGTTTGAAATATTACGAGGATTACTCGGAGTAATACAAATGAGCATTAAGGAAGAGTGTTGATAAAGTGATGCCCATTTTTCCATGAAGGCTGTGTGCAAATCAAAAGAAAATTCTTCATTAATCCAGAATTTCGGTAACCAAAAGAAATATCATGAACGTGCAGTAAAATAAAGCAAAGAAATACAACTGTAAAAGATATTTGTAATAAAATATAATTAGAAACAGCTAGAGCATGTAAACTGACTTAGTCAAGTCAGTGAACAGATGCCTATATCTATCCATTAACTCTCTTGCATGAAGTTGTAAGAAAACTAGAATAAGAAAACCTCACAAGTCTTGTACCAAAGTTCTATCATCTAATAAGTATATATTTCATCACTATTTCGCGTCAACTACTCACTCTCTCCAATAAATTCCTTTCAACTGTCATCCTATTCAAACTATTATCAACTAACCAATACTCATAAAATTTCTCTCCTTAATTAACAGGGGGCTTGAAGGGCCCAATATCAAGCGTGGCATTGGAAATAATAGGCTTAGCTATATTTGCAGTGAGTTATAGCCTAGGAGATGTACAAGTGAGGCTGACACCAAAGGAACTCATTGTTGGAATGATTGGATTTCTTGCATGTAAGGTTTCTGTGCTTTTGGCTGCATATAAGCCCATGACACTACCAAGTGATAAGTAATTTGGCTATTTTGTCCCACCAATGCTTCTGTTTTGTTTAGGCTTTTTTCCTTATTATGTATTCCACCCAAAAAAGAAAAAGCAGTTCGGCCATTGAAGTGATTGAAGTTTTCACATTGGTGCAGTCAGATGTGTACATATGTATATGTAAGAAATTAGACCCAGTTAAAGTTCACTATAAAGTTCACTAACAAGAATCTTTTTACATTTCTCTCCGTATGGGTAATTTGGGATCCAGATCCTCTCTATAGCGAGTGAGATATGCAAAAATCATGTGAGCTTGGCTCATATTTATGGGCTCATTTATTTGTTTTATTTCTCTCCCTTTTCAAAATTTTTATCAATTTGGGGAAAAAAGAAGAGAAAACCAATATGGGTAATTAGGGATTTTTTGTTCACCAGCATGGGAAGAGTCGGAAGACTAACATTACAAGCTGCCAAGTAGCATAAAGCAGGCATCTGGTCCTAAAATACTTGAGCACAAACACAGAATAGCAGCGGGTGCTGTGTTTGTGCTGGGAATGTATATGGGATACTCTAAGCTAATTAAATATGTGAAAGTGTCTATAATTCATATCAACGGTTCATTAATTATAATTTGGTCTAATTATATGTGGTTTATGACTCAATTAACTACCAGGACGAAAATGTCACTCTTCAATTGTCACAATTACAAAAATATCATCTCACCTTTTTATATATATAGTTTCTCACATAGGTACAAGGATTTTTTACTCTTAGTATTTATTACACTTTTAACTCACACTTAATTAACTTGATTATCGAAGTTCGAATGTTACGGACCTGGCTCTTAACTAACGTGTACTACTATGTAAGATTAACCCAAAGATCTACCCAACTCTTCAACCTAACATACTGTGAAACTCTACTTATTTTGACGCAATTTCAACACAGGCATTATTAGACAGATAAAAGAATACATTGATAAACATCCATGAAATTTTCGGAAGAATAAAGTAAAAGTGATCATTATTTTTTATATATGAAAGTGTCAACACAGCTATCAAAATACAAATTGTATTCCCATAATTTCCGTCCTGTGACTTCAATACCGAAAAAGAAATGATAAAATATAGAACAA
>JASKGM010084318.1:0-14227 GCA_034509205.1 Ceratonia siliqua | reverse complement strand
AATAGGCCTTTATTGCTTTCTGATTTGCACCTTAAGGATTTACCAGTTAGATATCAATTTTGCGCCTTAGGGGATTTATCAGTCAAATCTTCGCTTCCTTTCCTAATGATATTAGTTTGGGGTTTAAAATTTGAGAGCACTCATGTCGGGTTTGAATTGATATTGTTATGAATTGAGAAAGTTTTGAGTCCATATTAAAAAAAAAAGCCTTATTAAGAGTGGTATTTTAATTCATGAGTCCAACACTGCCTGCATGGTTGAATTAATCTAGGAGGGTAATAACCAAGAATAAAAGCTGGCCCCACAATTAGGTTATCTTGATATCAGTTTGTGTCTGATTTATGGTGACAAGTGTGGGTCCTCATTTTGGGTTATGGGTTAAGGTTTCCCTTGAACCCATTTGTGAGTTTAAGACCATCTCTCATGTCTCACTTTTTGTCTAGATAATAGCCTACTTTCTCTAATATTGGGCATTGTTAATTAAAACTAGCCTAAGTCAATGGAAAATCCAATAGTTAATAAAAGGGTTTCAAGGGCCCACTGAAGTTAATATAAGGCTTCAATGTTTTTTTTAACAAAAAAAAAATCGATTTCAAAGCATGGGTCTGAAGCCCAATGCTCCAAAAAAGGCCTAATGCTCCAAAAAAGGCCCAATGGCTTTATCAAATATTTTTAAAATAAAAATTGAATATCCTTACCAATTATCTTAGCCAAAAATGAGTTTTGATCTAACAGTTTTGAGAAGTACTCTTCTAACTCTTATATTGCATAATTTCATTTTCGCCCCATTATTTTTTAGTAATTTCATTTTTGCCCTATTATTTTCAGTAATTATATTTTGGCCCCATTACTTTTAGTAATTATATTTCCAACCCTAGTTTTCAAAATTTGCATTTCAGCCATACTATTTCCATAACTTTTGTTCTTGCCTAAATACTTTCATAAATTATATTCCTTGCCTCAATGACCCAACTTTCAAAGGACTTTTAATAAGAGTTTACCTTCTCCAAAGTCCTAAACTTCGTGACATCCAGTGGAGTTACATACTCCCCAAGGTCCTAAAACCTCAGAGGTTTTCAGTGGAAGTTCATCTTCCCCGAGGTCCCACTTATTTTTATTTCTTTTTTTTAGACTTTCAGTGGAACTTTATTTTCTCAAAGTCTTAATTTTGTCAAGCATTTTGTGGCGATATATTCTCCCCAATGTCCTAATTCATTTTCCAGGCTTTAAGTGAAATTTCATATTCCCCTAAGGTCCTAAAACATTCTTAGGTCTGAGATCATACATCTCACCTAACTTATTTATCAAACTATTCTGAACTACATTGACCTTGATCCCTTTTGGGGTACGTAGGTACTTACTTGGTAAGGCATGTCTAGTTATTTATTTTTTCATCTTTGTCCATTATTATTTTATTAATAAAAAGGGGGTAATTTAAACACAGTAAAAATTATTAAGCACAAATAATTTAGGTAACTGTCCTTAGGGATGGACGTTGTAGGGTGCCTAACATTTTCCCTACACGTAATTAGACTCCCGAACCCTTCCTCTGATTCCAAGGGCCAATTTTTCATTCTCTTTTTAGGATCCCAATTATCCTTCTAATTAATTGGTGACGACTCTCATTTTCTCTGCGTTTTCCCTTACGCGCCTCAAAGTTATAAAATGATGGCTTTTCACCAGCCATTACGTTGTGACAGAGCCTAAGGGGCTTATAAACCTCTATAGACCGACTCAAGCATCTAATGTAAGACTCCAACTCTCTCCCTCACATCAGAGGTTAACGAGTGGGACCCATCACAACTAGGAGGGGAACCTGGCTCTGATTCCATGTTAAAATTGGGGCAACCACCTTTAGGTAAAACTCATCCCCAAAAGCTAGCTCAAGGGGGGAAAAAGCCTAAGAAGCTTATAAACCCCCATAGATCAATTCAGGCATCCAATGTAGGACTCCAATAGTGGGGCTTAAAAATGAAGAGAGAAAAAGCCAACAACAACAAAAGCCATAATTCAAATACAGATAGCTTCTGCCTTTCTCAGCAAATAGAAACAAATCTAGCCTATCTCATAATAAACAAAAAACATCATCAAATATCAATTTAAGAAATTTGAATTTTTTTTTCATGTAGATTTCTACCTTGCATATGTCCTTATATACCAAAAGCTCCTCAAAATCTTTCCTCAACCCAGCTCTCTTAAATACCTACTTGAAAGAAATACCTCCATCATCTTATAATTTATCAAGAGCACCAATCTCTCAAAATCTTGTCTTTCCTATCATTAATATCCCCAACATTTATAAAGCCTTCCCAGCCTTCAACTATACTATCTTCTCATGACTTTTAACAAACAGAATAAAAATGAATGGCAAAGCCATATGTTTTCAAAATAGAAAGGTGTAGAAGCTTACTTAAAATTACTATACTACATATTTAGGAAATGATTTGGGATATGATTAGGTAAAGTCTCTTGAAGTAGATGTAGAAGATTATCCTTCCATATTCTAAGAAGAAAGAATTTGTTAAGCCATGAAGAAACCATTGGACCTCTAGTAATTGACCAAAGGAACCAAGAATCAAATAGAGGTACATGAATATCTCAAAGGCCAAAGTCCCAATTAAAATTATCAAAACCCTACATGCAAGAATTGACTCTACAAGCTCCAAATTTATCATTATGTAAACTCACTGCAACAAACTTATCCCCAACACAAATAACTAAATGCTCCTAAGAGGTAAGTACTATGGCTCTAGACAACCACAGTATGATATATACTTACCTTTGCAAGTTTCAAATTTCATCCCAGTGTTGCTTGTCATGTTAAGTACAAAGGACTGCAATGTTAAGTACAAAGGACTGCTACTTGTCACCAAGTTACTCTTTTGGTGTGTATTAGCTTGGAGACCAAAACCCAGCTGCTTGTCTTTGATTGTGTTGATCCATAGATAAAACTCAATGACTCAAAAATTGAAAGATTAACATCTTCAACATCTCTTAACAAGCTAACCAAAGCCACTGTTTGATTGTCTTTGTTGGTAGAGAAGTTACACTTTTTTGCAGTACCCTTTAAATTTGCCAAGGCTTTGAAGATGTCTTTTCTGGCTACCTTCCTAGAGGTCCAGAACTTTCTAATCTCAGCTATGAGCTCCACTTCTCTTCCTTCTCCTCTTCTTATTCTTAGCAGGGTATAAAAATTCAGTGGTTCCCATTTTATAAAAGGGAAAAGGCATTATACCTAGCAAAACAGACTTGATGCATGGTAGACAATAGGCTAAAACCTTTAAATTAAGAAAGCAAAAGGTTGATGGATGAACAAATCAATCACTAAGCAAATTTTTATAACCAAGACCAACCAACGCATAAAAAATTATTATATTACAATAACGTTAGATTTGCAGCTGTCACAAATTCATTTTAATGAGTGACATGAATTTAATTTCTATATGATTCTAGTTAGCAATTATTTCAACTCATTTTAATACTTTGACTCAATCTCCATACATTTTCCATGGTTTCTCAAAATGTAGGAAATATGGGTTAGAAGATGATACAGTTGATTTTATTGGTCATTCCTTAGCTCTTTATATTGATGATGAATACTTGGATGAGCCAGCCAAGAACTTTGTAGAAAGGGTGAAGGTATAAATTATACTAATTATCTTCCTATACTCTTGTATAGTGATATGATGTGGAAGAATTCCCCCAACTAAATTCATTATCCTGTACCACCTACCTATCTATTAGGACTCAAAGGTTATCACTCATTATCCAGTAGAAAGAGTGAAGGTACAAATTATACTAATTATCCTGTATTATAACGGTACAAACCATAATTCAAATCTCTGTTTATGACTAAAGGCTTTTACTAGGATTTACTACAATTCCACATCAACAATGGCCATTTAGATACAACTGTTTATGTTTACCTTTTATTTAACACTGTATTACCTTTTATATAATATGGTTCTTGAACTAATACTATTTCTTCATGTCCAAACAACTAATCAACTAATAGCAATGGAATCACTAATCTGAAGTCTAAATTGATTCTAGGGCAACGTATTTTGACATAGTAGCCTCCAAGGAGACAACTTCAAATAAAAGAACCACTATTTGACACATTGCAGCTGCAAGTATTGTTTAGTAGCAATGGTACAAACAAGGAGAATAATAACTCTCTGTAGTCATTGTGTCCAGAGAGCATGTTATAACTAGGAAAAACTGCAATAAGAAAACTAGAGATAAATAGAACATACAAGGACAAGTAAAAAAAAGAAGGTAAAAGATACTTGGTCTTCCCCTTGATTACAACCATATATTCCAAAACTAGCGTTCATCATATATAATCTCTTAGATACACATGTTAAGTCTTTAACATGTCACAAACACATTTTAGACAACACTTTTCACTGTTTTATAATGTGTTAACCATTTTAGACAAAAAAAAAAGTATTAAATGACCTTCCAACATACACTAAATACAAAATTGTCATTTCCATGCACACAAGATATTATAATGCAATCAAATATTGAAGATATCTATGGAATTATTAAGTGAATCCATCATCAAACCCTTAGGAACTAAGTTGATTTACAAATGGGTTTATAAGTTTTTTGCAGCATGGTATTCCATCCTTGTTTAGAAAATAATAACAAACTCTCTACCTTGCTGTGAGCAGACAGACAGCACATTGTAGAAAATTTACAAGACAATAGCTGGATGTGAAAAAGATAATTAAATACCAGAATCCTCAAGCATTATAACATATGGTCTCAAAAAGGGCAACAGAAGGAGAACTGATTGAACTACAATGACCTTAACCATTTAAAAAAAATTGAAAAAGAATATAAACAAAAAAAGACCTGGACATTAAAACATATAGGAAAAAAGGCAAAAGAACTTGAACCTAAATAAAAATCTGAAAAAGAAGGGAGACCCAAAAACCACGAGTACACAAACAAGTAGAAAATCCCATCAAAAGAATGATACCAAAAAAACTTGGAAAAAAAACCACAAATGGAGAAACAGTAAAACCCCATAATACCTATTGATTGACTAGTAGAGAGCGAACAACACTTGCAAGCGAGCAACTGAGATGGCAAGTAAGAGAGACCATGTTACAACACCTTAAGTAGAACTCACCCTCAAAAGTTAGTTGTTGAGGGGAGGGTACCTAAGGTGTTATAAACCCCTATAGTAGCCAGCACTTGGGTGATGTGGGACTTTCTCGATACTTATCCCATACTAAATACCAAGGTGCAATGGCATCTAGATGGCGAGCGAGAGTAAGTGTGAGATGAAGAGGCTGAGAGGTTTCCAATAGTTTTCATAATATTTACCAAATTCCACTGTATTTTCAAATTGTTGTTTTCAGTTTTTAAAATTTTTAACATGAAACCTTGAAAATAATTTTTTATTGTTTTTAAATTTTCAAATTTTTTAGGAAACATTTTCAAAAAAAATATTTCCTAAATTTTAAACTAAACAAGTTTTTAGTTTTCTATTTTCAATGAAAATTAAAACAGGAAACCCTCAAACCAAATATACATTTGGCTACACAGGCATATAATTCGTGACAAAATTATTTCTTGTCAAGTATATTATGTATTATATAGCCATTTCTCTTGAGAAAAGGTTGGGACTTTTCTTTACATCTGAGCCGTCCAAATTCTTGGACGGCTTAGATCTTGCCACATGTTAACTAAAATAAATAAATAAAAATTGTTTTCCTCTCCAAATTTGAAATTTCTCTCCCGATTCCTAATTCTCCTCCTCTTTTTCTTTTCTGATTCCTTTTCCTTTTAATCTCAGAATCGTGTCTCCTTCCTTATGTATTTCTCTCTTTTCTTCTTTCTTCATTCATCCGTCATCACCGGTCGCCGCTCTCATTGCCACCGTCACCGGAAAAAGATGAGATGTTAAGGGGGACTTCTTAACTTCATTGTATGATTTGGGTGCATCAATGCCTTTCGTGTATGGCTCTGTTCCTCAACCATGCCCTGCTACTATTGATTTTAGGTAATTTTGCTACACTTCTTTTATTTTACCATTTCGCTACCAATCATTTTGTGTTGTTGCATTGAAGTTAAAGTAACATCTTTTATTTTCCCATTTGAGAGAAATAATTGATAGTCTCTTATTACTCTACCAGGAAATAGGTCCTTATTATTTTCTTTTTATTATGAAGTTTCTTAATAACTAGTTAGGGGGAAATTTTATGCCTTGTAATCAATCCATTTCCATTTCCCTTGTGATGAATTTACTTTCTTTGAAGAAAGCAAGTTTAATATGATTGTTTCTCACAGAATATTGAGGGATGATTGACAATTGATTCCATAGGCATTGTCGAGAATTACTGCTTAGACTATTAATCCAATGATTTTTATCTTCATTTATACTTGTAAAAGGATAGCATATGAGAGCTATTTAAGTAAGTGAGTTTGTATAAATTTAGTTTTGTTATTTTATATCTTTTATTAATCTTCATTTAAACTTGTAAGGGGATGGCAGATGAGAGTTATTTAAGTAAGTTTGTATAAATTCAGTTTTGTTATTTTACATATTTTATTCATCTACTTTTTCTTCATATAGTGTACCATGGCCATCCAATCCAATCCAATTCCTAGTTTAAGAGAATGGACTTGGTATTGCTTAGACTATTAATCCAATGATTTTTATCTTCATTTATACTTGTAAGAGGACAGCATATGAAAGCTATTTAAGTAAGTGCGTTTGTATAAATTCAGTTTTGTTATTTTATATCTTTTATTAATCTTCATTTAAACTTGTAAGGGGATGGCAGATGAGAGTTATTTCAGTAAGTGAGTTTGTATAAATGATAACTACCGAGGCTATCTAATTATATCATCTATATCCAATCTACCAACATAACACTAACTATAGTATGTGGTAACACTGGGTTGAACCCTTGGACTACTCTGACTATGTTACTAGACTAGGAGACTAGTAAGTGGAGGGGGGTTGTTTTGTGTGAGCTTAATCTAAGGAAAGTGATGACAGCAGTTGATAAGATGTTTGAAAGTAACCAATCCAGGGGACACTAACCAACCTTGATGTGAATCTTTTATTGATCAGTATTTATTCATTTAATCACCACACAAGTGCTTGGCTTAAAACACATCAAGAAGCCTTTAAGTATCCTATGGAATCTCTACTGAACAAGCGTCCAGAATTTAATCACTCTAGTGTTAGATTAACTAAGCATGCATCTATCAGCAAAGTTACCTAAAGTCAGATTCCAAGCAAGCTAAACAATTCACCAAAAAGCTTTGTTACTTTGTTCACCGCCTTTAATTCTCTTTAGCACATGATCATTAAGCAACTATCATATGATATGCACACCCTCATTAAATAAAGCACTTAATCAGAACAACAAGAGAAAGGAAGAACTTGATAGTAATTAAATTGTAAATATTCATAACAACTTCAACTACACATCAAGGTGATCCATCCCTAGGATTGGTCTAAGGTTTTTAGCCCTCCATGAACAAGAGGAAAATAACTTACAAGGTAAGCCAATAAACCCTAGAGAGAATGAGAGAAAAGTAGTGCATAAATGTAATAAAACAGTAAATTCTCAGCTTCCTTCACGTTCTGCACCTCCCCTCCTTATATAGGCCTCCAACAACCAACAATCCAAGTTTGCCCTTAGGTCACAGCTTCTCCAGCTATCTGGACAGCTCATAACCAACTTACAAGAAGATAGACACAAGCAAAATGTCACAGTTTTGCTAAGTAAATGGCTGCAGTAGAATTCTATTATACAGCAACACCGTTTTGTTTTCTAGGTGTGCTTTCGCCCACCAGACATTTAATTCAGCTTTGGAGCTCTTCATGAAAGTTGTAGAGCTTTTTCTTAGCTTTCTTACAAGATAAAATCCATGAAAATCATACATCCAGAACTTGAGTTCTAATTAAAATACAGAAGCAGTGTAAAATTATCAAATCTGCAGGAAAATGTAATAAAGTGCAATTGTAATCCAAACTTGCAAAGTATGGCTAAACCATATCAATTGAACACATTAAGCACTACAGAAACCTAAATATGAGGGTTACTTCATGTGTAAATATCATGTTTATCAATGAATTCGGTTTTGTTATTTTACATGTTTTATTGATCTACTTTTTCTTCATATAGTGTACCATGGCCATTCAATCCAATCCAATTCCTAGTTTAAGAGAATGGACTTGGTAACAATTTCACGGCCAGCTCGTCCTGAATAATGTTGTGTTTTCTTTACATCTAAAACATGAAAAAGTGAAGCATAAAATTGAAAATTTGTTTTACAATATTACTTTTACGTATTCCTTAGATATGTATAACTTTTTTTTGGGGGGGGGGGAAGAAAAAACTAAAGAGAGTAGAGAAGTTTGTGTAATTCAGTCACACCTTCTGGGTTGTGATCTTGCGTATATATATGTCTATTACTTGATGTAGCTTTTTCTAGTAAATGGTTACAACATATACTGCTATAGATAAGCCTGATATCATGCTAAAAATAATTACAGGAAGTCCTAAACATAATTATAGAGAAGTCCTCTGGCTGTTATTATGCTAGCCTTTACTCCAAGATTTGTTACCATAAGTTGTCGAGTCTTCATCCATGATTCCTAGAGCTAAATTGGATGATTCTTCATGCATGATTTTAGGGGCAATGATAGGCTGAAAGTCCTCTGTTTTATCATCCCCCCTCAAATTGAGCATAGTGGTCATGCACAATTTGGCACGTAACAAATCCAAGGCTAGTTTCAGTTGTGGTTTGGTAAACGCATCCACAATCTGAAAATGAGTGGGAACATGCTTGGTAACTAGCAAATCGAGAGACACTCTTTCATGAACGTAGTGGTAATCTACTTCAATATGCTTACTGCGAGAGTGAAATACAGGGTTGACCGTCATGAACAGTGAACTCATGTTATCCCAAAACAAGACTGGAGCCTGAAACAGAGGGACATGGAGGTCACTTAGAAGAAATGTAATCCAAGTGATTTCAGCAGCAGCTTGAGCAAGCGCGCAGTATTCGGCCTCAAAGCTTGATCTGGAGACCGTTGGTTGTTTTTTTGAACACCACAAGATGATATTGCTCCCCAAGTAAGTACAATATCCTATTGTTGATCTTCTGGTGAAGATGCAACCGGCCCAATCTGAATCTGAAAAACCATAAAGATCAAGAGAACTTGAGGCTTGAATGTGGAAGCCGAGGTTGATTGTGCCCTTGACATAGCGTAATATCCTTCGAACTAATCCAAAGTGTGCTTCTGTAGGTGCATGCATAAACTGGGAGACATAATTCACGCTGAAGGAGAGGTATGGTTGTGTCAAGGTGAGGTATTGTAAGGCTCCCACAAGTGACCGATAGGTATGAGGATTTGGGTAAGGAGGAGAGTCAGCACTGGGTTTAGTTTTGGTGCAGAGAGGGGTCTTGATAGGCTTTGATTCATGCATTCCACTATGCTCCAGAATATCAATAGCATATTTTGTTTACTGAAGAAGCAGTCTAGTGGGAACTTTGGATACTTGAATTCTCATAAAATAATGAAGCTCACCAAGATCTTTCATAGCAAATTCAGTATGCAAGTGGTTGATGAATTCCTGTATAAGACCCGATGAGGAACCTGTAAGTATGATATCATCTACATAAAGTAAAAGTACCAAGGTTCCTTGATCTGAATGAAGAATAAAGAGACTGCGATCAGTTGAGCTACATTGAAAGCCACATTGAAGTAGATAGGTGCTGAATTTGTCAAACCAAGCTCTTGGGGCTTATTTAAGCCTATATATAGCTTTATTGAGGTGATAAACCGAATCTGGACAGTGAGAGTCTTAGAATCCTGGGGGTTGCTCCATAAAAACTTCTTCAGTCAAGGATCCATGCAAGAACGCATTTTTGACATCAAGTTGTTTGATGTTCCAACCTTTAACAGTTGCAAGAGATAACACTAATCAAATTGTACCAAGTTTCACAACAGGGGAGTAAGTTTCATGAAAATCAACTCCAGGTAGTTGGTGGTACCCTTTAGCCACTAATCTTGCTTTGAGACATTCTACCTGGCCATTAGCTTTGAGTTTAACCTTGTAAACCCATTTGGATCCAACAAAATTCATTGAGGCTGTTCTGGGCACTAGGCTCCAGGTATTCTATTGTCTCAGTGCATTTATTTCATCATTCATCACTTGTTTCCAGCCAGAGTGAGACAATACACCTTTGAGGGATCTTGGTTCCTTTGATATAGAATGAAATTCATGAAGGAAAACATATTTAGGATTCGGTTTTCGAATACCTACTTGACTGCGTGTTACCATAATATGACTAGTTGGAGCTGCAGATATGGTGGCAGTTGTAGGTACACCCTCAATCTGCCCATTGAAGATTGCAGGTTCAGCAAGCAAGTGTGCTCGTGAAGATGAAGTATTTGCAGAGGAAGTTGGTGAACTCGAGAGAAGATCATTTAAAGTAATTGTTGTTTTGAGTTGAGCATCTAGAGTGGGTATTGGCTGTTCTTGTTCAGGTTGACTATTGTGTGATGATTGATCATTTGAGGGACTGAACCAAGAGTCATACTCTTTAAAGCTAATTGGCTATGCTTTAGCAGCTAATGCAGAGATGTCGTTGTCGTGCTTGTAGAGTAAATAAGCTTCATCAAATACCACGTGTCTAGAGATATAGAATCATTGTGTGGATGGAGAATAGCACCTATATCCCTTGTGTCGATCATTATAACCCATAAATACACATGATAAGGATTTGTGATCAAATTTATTCTTCTTAGAATCCCATATGTAAGGAAAACATTTTGATCTAAATACTCTTAATGAAGAATAATCTGGATGTTTTCCATATAGCCGAAATAATGGAGAGTCTCATTGCGTGTTGCTATTGGTACTCGATTGAGAAGAAATACTACTGTGGTAAAAGCCTGAACCCAAAATAATTTAGGAATATTGGCATGAATTAACATAGTGATGCCTAGTTCTCTAATTACATGGTGTCTTCTCTGAACAAAACCGTTTTGCTCAGGTGTGTATGCATATGAGAGGCGATGTATAATCCCAGAAGTGGCAAGATGTGTTTTCTGAAGTTCTGATTTACAAACTCTCATCCCCCATCAGTTTGAATGATCTTAAGAGTTCCATTAAATTGTCTCTTAACAAACTTCTCGAAGAGAATAAATTGATCATAAAAATCTGATTTATGTTTCAGAGGGATTATCTACACAAATTTAATAAAATCATCTACTATAGCTGCATAAAATCGAAATTGATGCAAAGAGATAATTGGAACAGGTCCCCATAAATCAATATATTTTTTCTCAAATGGTGCATTAGTTTTGGATTCAGATAAAGAGAAAGGCAGCTTAGATAATTTTCCTAATTAACAACTGTCACATATAGAATTGTCTTTATTTGTAGTAGTCCTTATTAGTGCTTTCTTCTGAAGTTGAGTCACTGCAGTAGCTTGTACATGCCCAAGATGTTAATGCCAGGTATCCTCTGAGACCATCTTAAATCTTGAAGAGAACAATCCTACTAGAGGAGCTCGAATTGCATATAAGTTACCCTGTTTTAACCCCCTCATCAACACCTGCTGTGTCAGTTTATCCTTGATGACAAAATCATGGTTAGAAAATTCACACGTTACTGAGTAATTAGAAGTGAGTTGACCAATAGATAATAAACTTCTTTCTAATTCAGGAACAAGTAGAACATTCCTTAAAGTAATAGCAGGCTGTCCAGGACCGAGTGTAGCATCGCCAACATGTGTGACTCTTAAAAATTCTCCATTTCCCAACATAACATGATCATTTCCAATATAAGATCTAAGATTAAGTAGATTACCTTCATTGGGGGTCATGTGGGCAAATGCTCTAGTGTCAGAGGTCCACTCTTCATTATGTGCCTCAAAATTAATCTGTAAAGCTGTAAAAACTTGAGGAAGATTATCTGGTTAGATTGAGTGATTGAAGCGATACCAGCATCTAAGAGCTGGATGACCTTTCTTCCCACAAATTTGACATGTGACATCCCTATTGCTTTCAAGGGAGGAGTTGGTTGAAGAGGATCCATTTGTGGGGAATTTGTTTTGTTGGTTGGCTGGGGTAAAACCTTTGCCTTTGGATGAGAATTGATTATGTGGGTTGGTATTTTTGGGTCCATTTTTGGTATTGCCTTTATCTGTGTAAAAGGTTGTATACTGAGAAGGTTCTGGGGTATAGAGATTGAGTCGTCTCTCACTTTGAAGTAGAGGAACCACTTCATTGTATGCAGGCATTGGTGGTTTCAACATGGATGTGGTGAATGGTTCATATCTTGCACCAAGACCTAAAAGTAATGAGAAGACCTTGTTTTTGTCAGTAACAGTGTGTCCAATGGCAGCAAGGCTATTACATACCTTTTTGAATTTTTGAAGATAGTTATTGAGAGAAACTTCAGGGTTTTTCTTTATATATGCGAGTTGTTGGCTGAGTTAGAGCTGGCGCTCTTGAGAGGACTGGGCATACGCTTCTTTGAGTGCTGCCCAAACTTGTGCCGAAGTATCAAGGCGAATAACATGGCCAAGTGCTTATTCTGCTAAGGTGCCGATAATCCACCCTCTAAGCAGTCGATCTGCTGTTTTCCAATTTTTGTAAGCTGGATTAGTAGTCTCATTGGTGCCATCAGTTGCTGGAAGTACAGCAGCTAGGTATTTATTTTCTCCAGTAAGGAACTCAGTGAGTTCTTGGCTTTCAGCAAGTGCAAGGACCTGCTCACACCATAGTGGGTAATTTTCAAGTCTAAGCCTGAGAGTGACAAAGTTGCTAACGTTCAAGGAAGCGGAAGACATTGTTATGCTCTGATACCAAAAAGAAAAAACTGAAGAGAGTATAAAAGTTTGTGTAATTCAGTCACAACTTCTGGGTTGTGATCTTGCGTATATATATGTCTATTGCTTGATACAGCTTTTTCCAGTAAATGGTTACAATGTATACTGCTATAGATAAGCCTGATATCATGCTAAAAATAATTACAGAGAATTCCTCTGGCTGTCATTATGCTAGCCTTTACTCCAAGATTTGTTGTCATAAGTTACGAGTCTTCATCCATGATTCCTGGAGCTGAATTGGCTGATTCTTCATGCATGATTTTAGGGGCAATGATAGGTTGTAAGTCCTCTGTTTTATCAGGGGGGAGGGAGGTTGGGGGTGGTAAAAAAGAGAAAAATGATATAATGAATTCAAACCACCAATTAATTGGATCTACCTTTAAACTGATGAAGAATTCTTTAAATGATTTTCATATTTGTTATCAAACATAATTTGATTTGGATAATTTCAATCTCATTCCATGTCACAATCGTTTGAAGTTCATTTTAATATAGCAACTTGGATAGGGTGTAGGGTAGACTTTGTTTCATCAATAAGTGATATTCTCTCAAAGAAAGTCCTTGAAAGAAGATAATATCAAATATTTGATGATTGAGTTTTGTTATACAGTGCTGTGCAGGATATAAAAGGCTCATCAAAGAACTTTCCAAAGCATGAGACACGACACCTTTCAAAACACAAGGTAAGGAATATGCAGTAATAATATAT
Organism: Ceratonia siliqua; assembly: GCA_034509205.1. NCBI lineage: Eukaryota > Viridiplantae > Streptophyta > Magnoliopsida > Fabales > Fabaceae > Ceratonia > Ceratonia siliqua. The sequence continues at coordinate 636 of JASKGM010084318.1, read as the reverse complement.
ATGTATATTGCACCAACAATTCAAGGCATCCTGCCAAACATACTTAAAGTGTTTACTTTTTGGTTATTTGTTTTGGACTGATTGGCTGAATTTCTAGAACATTGCCAGATGTGCTAGGTTTTGGTTAAGCTTTTGCATGGTTCCAAATGCAGTGAAATTTCTTAAAGCCTTTGTTAAGCTTCTGCATGGTTCCAATCTGTGATATGCCAAATCCAATCATTTTGGGGCCTAGTTTGTTTGTGAGCATAATAATATTGTACATAGTCCATATTTAGATTTTGGGGCCTAGTTTTTTCTCTTGCATTATCTTCTTATCATACATATATAATTCATTATAATGTGTCATTTGAAAATCTCTATACAGAATGAAATTTCTCATGGATATCGTAAAAATGGATTAAATTTATGCAGAATGACCACTCTCATTTTGACTTAAAAGTACTATGTAGGTATACCTATATATGTAAATAAACTAATGTAGTTATTTTCATGCTAATGATTGTTTGATTATTTCTTTTTTCTTCTTTTTTTCCATTTATTTTATATTATAACACAACATGAGACTTATAGACTTGTTACAACAGCATCATCCATTAGCATTAGTAATAAATGTAAATATATTGGGTCTATTTAGCA
>JASKGM010084307.1:0-14228 GCA_034509205.1 Ceratonia siliqua | reverse complement strand
ATATATATATAGAGAGAGAGAGAGAGAGAGAGAGAGAGAGAGAGAGAGAGAGAGAGAGAGAGAGAGAGAGAGAGAGAAGGAGCTAGTGATCCATTCCATATATCCAAACTATAAACCCAGAAAAAGGAAATAGAAAAATTAAGGACAAGAAAGAAAGAGAAAACGAGAACTAGTCCATTCTAATGAGTCCCTAGCTAGAAACCCAGAATTACAACCATATCGTTCTTTATTCACATTAATTTTTCTACATCAAAATTGCATATCTCATGCTATCACTTACCATAAGATTATGATTCATCTCAGACATATGAGCATATTCCCCAGAGGCCCAAACCCCATCAGAGCCATGAACATGAGGGCTACTGGCACAAGAGAGAATGGCTATTGGAGCATGAAGAATACTATAAATAAGAGAGAACCCAGAAGAACTCCTTCTTCCTCTGTCATTTCCTGCCTCAAACATGCTCTCATCTGCAACCCTAGAGCTCTTCTTTATGTTCTGTAAGTTCCTTGTAACTGCAGCCAGAAGACGCCACATCTCTCTACTTGAATCTTCTCTGTGGTGGTGGTTTGAAGAAGGAACTGAAGAAGATGATATATATAGTCTAGAGAGATATTGATGATGAAGGAGTGTTGTGGAATTTGGAGGGGTCTGTGAACTCTGAAGAGAAAAGAAAATGGGGTTGGAAGGGCTTTAGATAATGGTATATTTTGGTGGTGGTGTTGCTAGTGCTTGTGTTTATCACAAAAGGTTTATGGGTGCCTTTTGGTTTTATAGACCCAACTATCACTACCTTTTTTTTTTTCCTTTTTTATTAATATTACTTACACTAACTTTATTCATATTTTTTGTAGAAACTATTAAGATGATTGCATCTAATTAGTTTGAACAAAATATTTTTGTAACCGATACCACTTGAATTTAGATATAACTATCTCAAAAGTTTGTGCATAGTATATAAATCACATTTGTATATATAGCATGATAAATTTTAAGGTGAACCAGATCTATAAAAATTATATAAACTAAGTTAATTATGAGTCAACATATAAGCAAATCAAGCATATACTTTTTAGTGAGATCACTTTTAACATATTTATATATGTTTATTTATAATTTGTTTGATATATATTTTTTTATATATAAACTTTTATTTAAAAATTTCTCAAACCAATTTATCTATAAGTGAAATTTATATAAGTATCATACAAATTCTAAGACAGGCCCATCTAAAAAATAATAATTATATATATAAAAAATATATATTATAATATTTATTCATAATTTACTTCATCTATTAATTTTTTTAAACCACCTAATAATTTTTCAAGTAGCTTTATTTTTTTCTTTTTCCCCATTGAGATGTGGGGTCTATCAAGCCCAACTTGCCGACAAAGCTGCATAATTGTACAAAAGTATGGTCTTTTTGAGTTGTGCATCTCAGTTACACAGAACTATGGTTTCATGAGCAAACACTAGAAGAGGGAATTTTTAAGGTATAGCTTTACAGTTCATTTTGGTACAAAATTGAAGGGTCTAAAACCCATGAAGCTCAAGACAAAAAGGTTGAGTTGCATAGATTTTTCAGAATTGGGTATATATGGTGGCCAATCATTGATTGGATTAGTAACTCCATCCATAGCCGTTTGATTATTTGACTTTTTGGTATAGACATTACATGTGTGTTTTTATAGCAATTTATTAGAATGATGCAAAGTTAATGTGTAGGTTCCACTTCAATCTAGAGCTTGTGTAGGAGAATCAATGCTGGTACCAACGTTTGATGAACACCTTTTTTGTGGTATGAATTAGTACTATTCCTCCACTAATTAAACAAGTGGTAGGATGACAATTTTTCTGGTTCCTGAGAATTTTTGTAGGGATTGTTCATGAGAGATAGAATGGGGAAATTTATCTTTTGTGAGGATGAGACTAGGGGAATAGATTTCTTCTACTTAAGCTCTATTTGGTACATTGTATAAGAGAGTATTGATAATATAAGCTAACATAATTTAGTTTTATATGATATTTGGTGCTTACAAAGGATAATATTAACTTAATTGATTAAATATTTTATACAGTCATAATTGTATAAGAAAAAGAAGTTACTCTCCTACCACCTTATTAGGGGAGTTTATATATATTTTTTAAAAATTCATTTTTTAATTAATTATAAGTTTAAAAAAATAATTACAACAAAAAAAATTCAAAAAGAATAATGCATTTAAAAAAAGTAAGAAATTAGAAAAAAATTAGAAAATTTAAAAAAAATATATAAAAACATCTTAAAAAATTTTCAAAAAAATACCCCAAATAAATAATGAATAAATAATGCAAACAATAAAAAAAAAAAGAGGGGTTTGGATGAGAAAATGGAAGAAGTTACAGTTTGGGGGATGGTAAGATAGTCCTCCCATAAGAAAATATAGGGTGAAATAACACTATACGTTGATAATCACATAACACTGCATGCATCGCTAGTGCTATCACCATCACCACCTTACTACCACTATCATCGTCACCACCGGCGCTATCATCTCTACCACCACCATCATCACCATTATTATTATTACCATTATGTTATATAATTTTACATATTATAGGTTATTACAACAAATATATGATAATATAACAATTTATACATATATAATTACAATATTATCCATTATTGTTATACAATACAATCTTTATTCTACCCGCACACAAAATTAAATGGGGCCTTAGAATTTAGAGAAGAGATCAGAGATCATGATCCCCATCCTGTAAAAACCTCACTATATTAAAATTATTAGAATATGTTTTATTTATTTAATTACTTTAGTGTATATATATACCAATAAACTTTAGTATAGGTTATGTAATTGCATCAGGTTTGTGATTCTAATTCACTATGACTGTATTTTTTGTGTGTGGATATTTTATTTCAATTTTTCATAATAACTAACTAAAATATATATATTCGCAATTAATTAACTATAATGGTACACAATGGCTTGTTAATTTTCTAGTTTGTGACCCATCATGAAACTTAATAGCTAATGACATGTGAGTCACTGAAAGCCATAATAGCTAGTAAATTGCAGATGCGACGACTAGTATCATATCCCATCTATAAAAACAACCACAATACGGCCATCATTAGAAAAATAAAAATAAAGTCAATATCTAGCCTTACGTATACATTGTATCAAAGTCATTTATATAATATCTAAAAAATATAATTTTTTTTAAATAAAGTGAAATTATTAATACATTATAAGGCCCAAGTGGAATCTATTTTACTTTATTTAAAATATATACATGACTTGTGTTTGTTAAACATTATACAAATAACAATATATGTGTGAACAAATTTCTTTTCATACTCAACAGAAACTATAGCATTTAAGCTATTATTGAGATTAAGTTAACCGTTTTAATGTTTAAAAATTTACTTAATTTTAATAATGACCTTATAGCACTAAAATTATAAGGTATAATTAAGTGAAACAACTTTCAAGAATTAAACTGCTCATTATTTTAACATTTATATAACAATTTTTGTTAAAATTAGATAGTAAAATGTATCTAAAAATAGTTAAATGAATAAGTCATAGGATAGTTTAAATAACACATTTTAAACTACATGAAAGCAAACTGCAATTAAATCACTATCTATCTTTATTTAGAAATTAGATTTTTCTATGTGTAAATTTTCAATAATGGGTTTAATGGAAGGACAAGTTATTGACATTCTTGCATGCCATTGCCAGCTCTTTATAAGTTGATAATAGTTAAATCAAACATGAAGGTACTTGACTAATCTTCAAAACCCAAGGTTACGAGTAATTTAAACTTTAGTAGAAAGTCAAATAAACAAAAGAAAATTCTACAATTTTCATAGCCATTAATTTTGAAGATAGTTTTTTTTTTTTTGTGGGAAAAAAGTTTAGAGAGCAGGGAGGCCATTCCATTCTAAGGCCAAGACATGTTACAAATTTCAGCGAAAATTTACAGTGATACATATAAATTGCTTACTAAGAGAGATTATTGGTAGCGGGAATCAAACTAACAAGCTGTTTGGGATGAATTTTCAAGGCCAGGAAGCAGTTGAAATGGCCATTTGGGAACAACTTCTTATTTTTAGTGCTTTTTTTTAAAAAAAAGAAAAGCAGAATACTTGTTTTTTTTTTTTCATATGTTAAGATTTGTAATTTCTAAAAATGTAGGTGTAAATGAAAAGGGAGAGAAATGATTTTAGGACAAAACTACTCTTGCTCTATTTTCAAAATTGCCATTCTTCTCTCCTACCATTGCCAAGCACTCCAGCTTTTGTTGAGCAATCTCCTCCGTTCTTGCCACCGTCTTCGTCGGCGTAATGTGTTTAATCAATATCTGTTAACCCATCCCCTAACTCATCAGGGGTGGGGGAGATGAGAGGGGAGGAGATGGTGGCCAATGGGTGTGGGAGGGAAACGAACAATCTAGAGTTTTTATTTTTTCATAATTCTAATAAAATTATAAAAAAAAATTTATTTGTAAATTTAAAAATGTATTTTTATAATTTTGCATTCAAACACCAAACAGCTACTTTATTTTTTAAAAAAAAACTTCTATTTGAAGTACATGTCAAAAGCACAAACTCATCCAAACGAACCTTTAAGTCTTTTAAGCGAAGTATTTCAATCCTTACCAACTAAATAAACCCCTATTGATGAATGCTTAAAGAAAGATATGTTGGATTAAATGCTTCTTACAAGGCCAAAAATTATAACGATTAGTCGGTACGAATTTTTTTTTCATTTAATTGACTAGTTCAAACATTATATTTCCACTGTAATTCGACTCACATATGAATTTCTGTCACACGACAATTGTTGTCACACCTCCACTAATAAAAGTATAAGAATATTGAACTCACTTTCAAAATTGAAAGACTAAAAGATAAAAGTATATATATGGTGAATTCTATCTTACTTCTTACAACAGTGGGCGATAGGATATATTATTCATTTCCTACTTCTCACTTTTTATTTTTTGGTATTAATTATTTATTTTTTTGAGAATTTTTTTGAATTTTTTTAAAATCTTTTACTTATGAAAAAGTAAGTTCAAGAAAAATTATGAATGAATAATGTAAGAAGTATAAAAAATTCTAAAATATTCAAAAATATTTTAAAAATTTTCTAAAAAAATGTAATGATATAAAAATAATTAATTAATACTAAAAAATAAAACAAACAAAATGAGAAGTGAAGACACATCTTGCTATGCTATCGTCCATACAATAAACAGTAACATAGTAATCGCCATATATATAACATTTGAAAACTAAGGGATGAAAAATGAATTTCATAAGGAGGCATAAAAGTATATTTTATGGCTAGAAATATTTATATAAAGAACGTACATAGTCTTCAGAAACTACCATTCTTTGTTTATTCTTATATATATATATATATATATATATTAGGCTGCTCTATAATTCCATTTTCTACTTTTCATTTACTTTTTGGTGGTGTTTATTTTTTAAAATTAATGGAATGTTTCTTATATTTTCTTTGATAATTTTTTGAAATGTTTTTAAATTTTTAAGATTTTTTTATTTTGGATATTGTTCATTTAACAATAATTTTTGGACATATATTTTTCTTATGTAAAAAATGTTTAAAAAAATCAAAAAACACTTTAAAAACATATGTGACGTAAGAAATATCAGATAATAAGTTAAAAGTTATCTCCAACGAATCCTACTTATGTTATATTCATTTTGTATTCAAATGTATCAACTCAACCTCTTATCCACAATTCAAATGCTCAATTGTATATCCACAAGAATAGGAACTATCGTGTATCTCTTAGCAAGTTTGTGTATACATACATTAAGAAAGTAATGAAACATATATACTTTGATTCATATATTCTGTTATTTTACTCTTAATAAAAAACTATTCATTAATTTTAAAAAGTAAAACAGAAATATAAAAAACTAAGGGGTGATTATACCTACAACCCTATTCTAGTGCGGTAGGTAAATAACCCCTTACTTTTTATATATTTTTTTATTTTTTAAAATTAATGAAATATTTTATATGTTATATATTTTTTAAAATTTTTTATTTAAAAAAAATATAAGTCCAAAAATTACTATTGAATAAATAGTTTTTAAAATGAACAAAATTTTAAAAATATTCAAAATTTTTTTAAAAATATATATGAGAAACACCTCATTAATATTATAAAATAAAATAAAAAACCAAACAACTTAAAAAATGTAACCATGAGATCCAAATTTGGGGTTGTAGGTAACATTTCCATATATACATATAATGGGAAATACTATCCTACATTCCACCTATTTTTTTTTATTTTTTTTATATTTTATATTTTTTTAAAAAATTTTTTACTTTTTAAAATTAATTAACTATTTTTTATCTTAGGTATTTTTTTCAGAATCTTTTAAGATATTTTTAAATTTTTTCTTAAATTTTTTTTACATTCCTTTTACTATTCATTCATAATTTTTTTATTATTTATTTGTAACTTTAAAAATTTTGAAAAAATACAAAAAATTTTAAAAAATTTTAATAAAAATACATCATATAAACATATAATTAATTAATTTTATAAAATAAAAATCATTACAAAAATATTAAAAAAATTTTTTAATAAATGTATAAAACTTCCGTACACCACAAAAATGTGGCTGATGGTGCAAAATTAGTTCACAAAAAGGTATGGATTGCACACCAGTTCCCAATAGATTTGGCAACTAGGGCAACCCAAACCTGATCAGTACCGCTGGATTAACAAGTTACTTTTAATATAGGTTTTTAAAAGGACATTATTACCCTGTAGCTTTAAAATGGAATTATAGGATAAAAATAGTAGTATTGATTTTTTATTTTGTTATTTTATGTCTTGATTTTTTTATTTCTTAGCATTAATTAATTATTTTCTATATCATATAATTTTTTAAATTTTTTTACAAATTTATACTATTTATTCATAAGTAAAAAAGTTTTAAAATATTTTTAAAAAATATATAACATAGACAATAATTCATTAATGTTAAAAAATAAAAATAAAAATAAAAATTAATAAAAAAATAAAGAAACAATGCTACCAGCAGAAGCATAGAACCCACCTTTTAAAAAAGATTATAGTTTACTTCTTTAAAATAGGTCAAATATTAATTAATTTTTTAAATTTTGTGTATCAATTAATTAATTTATTTTTATCAATTAATTCTTTCAAAATTTAATTATTATATTAATTAAATCCTTAAATCAAAATGAATATGACATAAAATTAGTTGTCAAGAAAGCCAATTAATATAAAAAATCTTTCAACGAATTAATTAATATTTATCCTATATTTAGAGAAATAAGTATGATTTTTCTCTTTTCAAAATGTAAGTCTACCTAATCCTTTAGGGATTGCAAGCTAATTCTATAGACCTAACTTTAAGGTTAATACTATTTTTTTAATTTGTTTTATTTTTGCATAACATTTTTGTTTGGTTCTAGGGGTTTAGCCCCGTCTACTAGATCAAATTGACCAAGTTAAAAATTAATTTCTAAAAGTAGAATAATATTTTATTAGTATAATCTTATAACTTTAACAAGAGTTGATATGTTAACCTGCGTCAAGATCTCTTCTTATACCTGATGAGATTCTAATCAATTTGCATCATAGGATAGGGTGGGCAAAGAAGAAGGCAGTGCAGGCAGCACCTAGCACCCTTAAATATTAATAGGACCTAATTCTATACTTAACAAGGTTCATGTCCAAGCCAACCCTTAAGACATAACCCGTTTTAATTGCTTTAATATATATATATTTAAAAGATTAATCCAAGCTCAAAGTTCAATAACTATTTATAGAAATTAAAATCTAAAATTCATCCAACAATGTTTATTCATACCAATGTTTTAAAATTTAAACTGATCATTGAACCAATAAAGATAGTAATTTACAGTTTATTGATCCAATCATGATTAGACTGATATTTTTTTAATTTTTTAATTATATAACACTATATATTAATAATTTAATATAAAAAATTAATAATTTAATATAAAATTAATTAAATAATACATACTAATTATATAAAATATCATTAAATCACTTAAATATATATATATATAATAAGTTTAAAATGATAAAAAAATACACATATTATATTTATTTATATTAAAAATTATCAAAATAATATTATTTTAAACTTAAACATTCTTAAAAAAAATTTCAAAACAACATAAATAAAAAATAAAAATAAAAAGAAGTAAAAAGTGTTGAATCAGTCCAATTCATTGTCTTTTTATTAAATGATTTTTAGCATTCAACTAAATCAGACCACTAGCAGGCTCACCAGTTTTTGAGTTTACTTGGCCAATTGGATCCCATTTTTTGTTAGTGATTGATACTACTGTATGTAATTGACAATAATATTAATGATTACATAAGAAGAGTTAAATTCATAACAACTAATAATAATATCAATATTTTTTTGTTTGTAAAGTAAGAATATTTTTGAATCAATTTAACTGACTAAGAATTAAGCAAAATTAAATCTCTCATTGGACAATCTTAAGAGAACAACCCAATATATTTTTAAAAAAATAAATTTCAACCTAAATACTCAATATATTAATATATTTTGGATCCCAAACAATTTGTCGGCATCTATATTCACCATAATTTGGGGCAAGTGAAATGACTTTTGGGTCCCCATTTCTTGTAATAATTTTCTCATTAATCTATATTATCTTCAACTGGTGCACTATGGATTCCAGTGCTCCTATAAAATACACATGACACGCAAGGATGACGAATAAGAAAATAATTTGATTCTTAATATTAAATGGGACTGTGTGCCACTTTAATTTTCATAAATAATTATCCAGTTAAAATATTAAATTGAATAATTAACCTTACAGATATTTGATTCTTTGTAAAAAAAATGATTTGAAGGTAATGAAAAATAAGAAAATAATATTATTAGATTAATTTATGGATATTTCTTTTGAATCCATCGTGTTTTTATAAATTTTGGTATCACAGGTTACTTTTTACCCATTAAAATTTAGGGTTTGTGATTCAAATATTTAGAGTTTAATTTTTTTATTTAGGATTTTATATTTGGGTGTTTGAATCTTAGATATCTAATCCTTCAGTAGTATTAATTTTAGTAATATTTCTTTACTTGTATTTTATTTATATTAAATGTTAATTTAATTTTGCATAACTTAAAAAATATTGTATTTTAAAATAGTGTTTCATGATATTTTATATTTTTTGTTGTCATTTTAAGACATTATTGTTTTAAAATTAATATTTAAAACACAAGCAAGTAAAATAAATTTCGTGAGACCACTAAATAAAATTATCTCTGTACTAAAAAATTTTGAATTATTCACCAAATTATAAAAAAAAAAATTGCTTGAAATCTAGTCAAACTTATAAAATTCTTTGAGTTATCAATAAAAAGATTTAATGTTTTCTTTAAGAATTTACCTCGAATTATTGAATTTATTAATTTAATGAATAAATTTCAATGTTTTTGGTTTTGTGTCTACATTCATAGCATTTCTCTATTATTTCTTATTTAATTAAAAAAGAAAAGTTAAAAAATAATTATTAATCCATGTTATATTTATGCAATAATTTGGGAGTAGTGGCACTAGCATTTGTCTTCATTAGGACTAAATTAATAATGGGATAGCAAAGACTTGAGTCAAAAGTCCAAGTATAATTAATAATAAGATGCTAATGTAAGCATACAAAAGAATATAACAATTGAGTGCCACTGTAAAAAACAGTAGATGAAATCTAAAAAAAGATTATTATATAGCCTTAATTTTAAAAAATAATAATAAACTAACTTAATGATGATCAAGTATATATATTCACCTTAAACATTAATTATTATAAGAAATAAAACTTTAGTAACAATATTTGTCATGACTAAAAGTAGAGAATTTGTTATTAAAGATTTTCAGTAACGGCATTTAATTGCCCCCACTATTGTTGTTTATGCCTTTGTTGCTTATAAGTTTTGGTAGCTACAAAATGAGATCACTAGCCACGAAAATAGTAGAAATATCGTTGGTTTTAACCTCCCAATACTCGTTGTGGAAGAGCAAGAGGGCAAGAAGAACAATAAGATGATGGAAGCTTTCTGTATATTGAAAAGTTTGGTTTGAACAAATACAATGAAAAGGTATATATTACTCAAGAACAACAAAATAAAATAAAGAATACAAATGAAAGTACAATCCTAGATTAAGGCTAGGTCCAACAATAGAGCTGTTGGCAGTGACCCCTGTAGGGGCAAAAGGTGCACAAGTAACAAAGATAATGCATAGGAGATTAACACTTAACACATGGGATTAAGTGTTAATCTCTATATCATTACTAATAGCTTTAACATCAACTCGCAAGTGAGCTGGCTTGTGAAGGATGGTGAGCTTGTTCCTGAGATTAAGGAAGCATTGGGTTGGAAGAACCTTGGTGAGAGTGTCTGCAAGTTGATCTTCTGAGGATACATGCTTGAGTTGAAGGACACTAGAAACTATTTTGTCATGCTCAAAATGGTGACCAATCTCCATATGTTTTGTTCGGGCATGAAGGACTAGATTGTGGGAGAGATGAATGGTGCTAAGATTGTCACAGAAGATGGTGGGTAGATGGGTGTAAGGTACTTTGAGTTCTTGAAGAATGGATTGAATCCATGCAAGTTCAACAGTAGCATTTGCCAAGGCTCAGTATTTAGATTAAGGGCTAGAGAGATAGACTACCTTCTATTTGTTGGATGACAGGAAACTAGATTGGATTTAAATTATACACAGTAACCATTGGTGCTTCGATGATTGTCTAGACAGTTTGCCCGATCAGCATTTGTATAACAAGAGAGGGACAGAGAATATGTTGCACTGAAGGATAATCCATATGTGGAGGTACCCTGGAGATAACGAAGGATCCCCTTGACAACATTTGTACGGGCATGTAAAAACAGCTCCAGTGATGGTGCAACACTGGATAGCACCTACCAAGCTACAATACAGGGTGGGATCATGAAGAGGGTCATCGTCATGAAGACACAATTGGCAATTGATTGCCATTGGAGTGGTAATGGGCTTGCAGTGTCGCATTTGTGCTCTGTGGAGTAATTCATGGATATATTTTTTCTGGCTAGAATGAAGAGTGGTAGGGGTGTGAGTAACCTAAATACCAAGGAAGTATCAAATCTTTGTTGAGGGTAAGGATAACTTGGTTGATGCTGTCGAGGGATGAGCCAATGATGATGATATCACCAACATACACTAAGATGATAGTGACAAAGGTGGTGGTTTGTTTGATGAACATGGAGGGATCAAATTTTGAGTTGATGAAGCCCCATCGTTGGAGATAATGGTTAAGTTTTAGGTACCAGGCATGTGGGCTTTGTTTAAGACCATAGATAGCCTTTCTGAGTTGAAAAATGATTGGGTTTAGTAAGGTGTTGATATCCGAGAGGTTGAAGCATGAAAATGGTTTCTTGCGGGTCGACATTAAGGAAGGCATTGTGGACATCAAGTTGCTTCATTGGCCAATGGTGAGTAACAACAAGGGATAAAATGATCCGAATGGTAAAGGGTTTGACAACAAGATCGTATGTTTCAGTGAAATCAATGCCTTGAGTTTGGTGGTAGCTTAGCCACTAATTGGGCTTTGCAAGGCTCAAAGGTTCTATATAATTTGGGTTTGGCTTTATAGACCCATAGGCAGCCAACAATGCTTTGGTTTGGAGGGTGTGGGATAAGGGTTTATGTATGGTTTTAAAGTAAGGCTTGGTATTCAGCATCCATGGTAGCTTTCCATTGAGGAATGTGGAGGGCAATGTGGTGGTTGAATGGTTCAGTGAGTTAAGTAAGGGAAGCACACGATGCTATGTAGGTTTTTGGTTTGAAGATACCCACTTTTGAATGAGTCACCATAGGATGAGTATTTTGTGGTGAATTGGAATGATGTGGTTGAGAGTTTGATGTTTTGGTGATAGAGGTTGGTTCATGGGAGGAGCTTTGGTCATGTTGACTTAGCTGATATGCACCTAAAGGAGTGTCAAAATAAATCCTTACAAAAAATGTAGTCGTTATTGAGTAAAGTAGTAAATAAGGGTTATTCCCACAGAAGATTGTTCCTAATTAATATATTATTGACTCAAACACACTAATTAACACAATAAATAATAAATTATGGGAGTAATTGAAATTAAATTAAATTGTAAACTAAGTAAAATAAAAATAAATTATGAATAGCAAAACAAGAAATTGGAACTTTGAAATAAGATGAGAAACATGGTTAAAGAATATTTTTCCACCTCTAGACATGAATATATCCAATAATTATAATTTATCTTTCACTTTATTTTGAAACTAACAACCCTAAAATAATCACTAGCTTGACTATCTCAATATTTCCTTACTATGTCATTAAGTAAAACAAGATCTTCACTTAGTCCCTTTCATTAAATAACCTATAATAAGCTTTCTAAATTTAATTTAATGAAAGCAATCAATCAAAAAAGATTGATTGATTGGTTCAAGAAACAAACATACAAGCTTGGTTCATTTATCTAGAGCAATATTCTCCATGCAATCTTCTGAAAATATCCCATAATCATTTATCACAACTACTACATGTGGATAGAAAATTCTGACAATTACATATCAAAATCTCTAACCTAACAATTAGATAACTATCAAGCTCATTTAATTGCCCACTTAAATAAATAAAAAATAGCAATATTTATTAACAATAAAACAAAAGTACATCAACAATCTTAATTGAAAGATGAAATATTAATCCCTCAAATTTAACCCAAATTCATGTCAGGGCTTTGAAATCACCCTTAACCAAAGAGAAAATCTGCACACTTATTCAGTGAATTCAACAATAAGATCATTAAAGAAAAGAAAAAGAAAGAGTGGTGTTTAGAGATTGCTATGGTATCTCCTCCTTCCTTTGGTCTCTCTCTTCTTTATCTTTGTTTCAATTGTCTAAGTCTCTACCTGTAAACACTAGATTTTGTCCAGGTGTTTTCAAAAAAAAAAATAATAAAGATAATAAAATAAAAAATAAAAAATAAAAATAAACTAAAAAAATATATAATATAATTGAAAATATTAAAAATTATGATAAAATGAAAAAATAAAAATAAAAACTGAAAAAAAAGAAGGCAAAAGGGTTCCAAAAAAAAAACGGAGCCCAACCCATTCCAACCGGATTCCAACACTCCGGTCCAGCCCAATTAGCCCATCCAACCCGGTCCAGTCCGCAACCCAGCGTTTTGACCCGAATGGCCTTAAAATCGGTTCCCCATTTCTGAAGCCCTAATCTCTGCCACGGATCCCGTCTTCCTCACCTCTGCACGATTTCCCCTCTGAACCATAGCCACGCACTTCACCTCCCTGCCTCCCTCACCTTTCCATCTACGTCCCCTGTGCCCCTTTCCTTCTGTCAGCCAACTCTGTCCCTCCATTTTTAGCATCATCTACTTCCTCAAGCCTTCATTCGCGTCCCAACACCCCGCGCCTCTGACCACTGCTTCCTCCCCTCCTAGCTTTCCCTATCCCTATCCGACACTCACGTCAAAAGCCCCTTTTCTCTTTTACCTCTGGCACTCTGAATCAACGATTAGGTTTCTGTCATCCAGGATTCAGGCTCTGTTTGGCTACCCCTGGCGCGATTCCAAGTCACCATTGCAGTAGCCATGCGTGACAACATCTCTGCCGTTGTGATTCGCAGTTGATTGCCGGCTCTGTCCACGGGATTCGTTACCAGGCAAAGTGGTATCAACAGTTGGGGCTCGGGATGGAAGTACCCCTTTCTCTCGGCTATAAAAGGAGAACCTCGGAGACAAAAAAAGAGGAGAAAAAAAAAGGAGAGGTTAGACTAAGTATTTTTGAGTGATTTGAGAGCCAATACAAAAGGGGATTTTGTAATAGGGGTTTTCAGGATTTTACTGTTGGTTTAGTTAACGCAGTCATCCCCATTTGCTGGCATCCAAGGTTCAGATTTTGGTCCCTTTTTACTGCTGGGAATTTACGATTTGAATTTAATTCATCCATTTCTTGTCGTTTTGTTTCTATTCTGATGTGTGATCATGGGTTCATACCGGATGGGTTTACTCTGTTGTTCAAAGTAGGATGAAAGTCCTATCTCTATATTGTATTTATGCATCCATTTGCTTTTGATCCAAATG
>JASKGM010084276.1:0-14236 GCA_034509205.1 Ceratonia siliqua | reverse complement strand
ATAAGCCCAAACAAACAGGTATATTTTTATCCGAATGACTTATTTTTTGAAAATAAGTAACTTATGCTCAAAATAAGGCCAAACAAACAGACTGTTAGTCCTTACTATGATGGAAGAACAAAAGAGAAGCATCTAAAAAAATACTATATTTTAAGGCAATATAATGGAAGAAAAGAGGAGAGAAAAAAAGGAAAATATCACAGAGGAAAGGAGGATAAAATTATTTAAGAATTTCACAACAGAATAAAATGTGGAAGAAAACTCTAGGAACTGAAGTTTGATATTATCCAAAATGCGACGATTCCCTTCACACTAGAGTCACCATTCCAGAATGCCACTCAAATCAAGTTGCTTAAACTCCTATTTCCTCCAATACTTCTTAAAAATCAATAGAAAGTATATGTGCATATTGATTAGATTTTAAGGTAGGTGTTTAAAAGCTCATATAGATTCTTTAGCAGCAAATTATCTCTCGCAAGGAAACTTACTTTCCCATATAAGGACCTGCAACATCTTGATAAATTGAAGGATAACATGGAAAACAGTGCTACTCTTCCTAAAATATTTGGTTTTAATTCCATCAAAAAGGAAGATTCAACCGAGAATATCTCCAAAATAATCATTTTTTTGTGAGATTTAGTATATTGCGAATTTCTTTTTTTCTTCCTATAAAAATATTAATTAGAAAAAAAAAACAGTAAAGAGAAGGAGGACAAGAAATCCTCCAAAAAGAACAAAAGTACAAAACATAAGTAGAAAAACAAAACAACATTAGCTCAAAAGAGTACTCAAAATCCTCTGCAAATTCATTACAGAGCTCCCCTGAAAAATTTATGAGCAACACAGGTTGCCAAGATAACCACTATATCTCACAGACGCTTCAAGGGTAGGAATCTTTGGTTGAAAACTCTAGCTTTACATTTGAACCATGAGCAGGTATACTGCAATTCCTTTATAGTTTTCATTGATCAATTTATAAACCAAGCAGTTAACTTACCTCATAGGACGATTTCAATTTAATACACCCAGAAATCGTAACCCTCATATAACAACAAAGACATGGCAACACAACAAAATCCAGATATACAGACATAACATGGTGTAGAGTGTATGCATAAATGTTAATTTGTGTAAACACCCAATTGTATGAAGCATCAACTAATATATGAAAAATACATCTAAGGTATATCTTAACATGTGGTTAAATATGTCTAAAAAGCATTGACAATGAAATATAGTATTCTTTTATTTTTTTTATTGGAAATCAGAGTGTTATAGTGAGATGTCATAGTTTTGCAAGTTCAATAGCGACATGACTCCAGTCTGGTCCTTTGTAAAGTTGGGGAAAGAAAAGACAGAGCTTCATAAGAGATTCTTTCTTTTAATTACCATTTTCTTACCTTGGTCTCAATCTTATGAATTGTAATGATTCATGAGGGTTGAACTTACATCGTGACGTCTGATTTGGGCACGATTTAGGTCCAGAACTATGAAATAGTTGATATTGTAGAATTCCCAAGTTAACTCAACTAAACGTCAGACGCAATTTGTATTTATAATTTAAATCAAATGAAGCAACTGTCAAACATTCAAGTTCACAGACACAATTTTACTTGATTTCAGCAAAGCATCATCCCTACAAGGTACAAGTAATCAAATTTGAAACTCTGAGAGACATAATCCACAATTGAAGTAAGAAATAAAGAGAAACAGCCATTACCTCCCGCAATTCCTCTCAATTTTGGGATTCGACGATAAAGTGGCATCTGCCCACCTTCAAATCCCTTCCTTACACCAGGTCCTGATCGTGATTTCTGGCCCCTCATGCCGAATCCACAGCTAGCACCTTGCCCTGCTGATATACCTCTCCCCTTTCTCTTAGCCTTCTTCCTTGAACCAGGTTGAGGGCCCAGGTTATCGAGACGGAAGCGACCACTGGAAACTGTAGCAGCAGCAGGGGAAGCAGCAACCTGATTGAGAACAAGCAGGGATCTTTTCCCTCTACTACTTTGGTGAATTTTCAGAGTTGGGAAGTTGCATGGTTTTGCCTTTAAATTTTTCAAACTCTCCTGAAATACTGAAATTTATGAGGATGAAGAAGTAAAAGAGCTACGTTAACAATAAAGATTGTGAGAGAAAATACCTTGAATGGAGAAGAGAGAGATGAAAAAGTCGCTGGCCTTGTGGCCAACGGAGATGAATAGAGAGAAAGAAGAGCTGCCATGGATGTGAAGGTCTATGTTCTGCGCTTGCTCTGGAGCGAGCTAGAAAACTCAACGGATAGGACTCGGATAGGTATTTTCGATTTTTATTTTCTTTTTCCTTCTTCCATTTCCTCTCTCGACGGAACGTGTACGTCCTACTCATTATTGTTATTTTTAATGTGAAAATTTTACTTTAGCCTAAAAAAAGGAATTTGGATTTTATTTTATTTTTTTATAAAATGACAAATGTTAACAAATTGTGACTGTATATAAATAGATGATTGATTATAATTTAATTATGTATAATTTATTTTTTTATTTTATGTAATTAAATATTATGATTGTTTAAAAATAAATATATAATAATAATTTAACATGTCGGACAACATAATCAAATCCAAGTAAAAAGTAAAAGAGGAAATTATTTGTAAATGCTTATTAGATACACTTATTAAAAATTGTGTCAATTAAATCTTACTATATTCTAAGCATAACTTTCTATGGGAATTGACATAATATTTACATTTGTTACTTTCTATGTGTTATTTTTTTTATTCTAATTTAATTTTTTAAAAAGTCAATAAATTAGAGTTATAAAATTTTAATTATATCTCATTTAACTAATATATTTAAATAAAATATAATCGATAATTCATAATATTATAATTTTTAATTATTGATTATAATTATTGCTAAAAAAGTTCATTAATCAGACTTATTATGAATCATTAATTATTAATTAAAATATAAAAAATATAATTTAAAATTCATAACTCATAAAATATTAAATTTTAATTATACCTTTTAATTATATGACGTTAAAATTTTAGTAATTAAATAACACTCATCTCCTAAAGAAAAGGAATAAAAAAAAAATGTCATATATAGGAGCATACATGCATATGATCAGCTTATGGTATGGACAAGGTCATTACTTTATTTGAATATAGAAAGAACAATATTTTTTATATTTATTTATTGTCTTCACTCATCATTTTATTTATTTTATATTTTTCTCTCATTTTATTTATTTATTGTCTCTTTTTCCTAGCAATAAGAATTTGAAATTATTTTCTTTTTATAGGTTAATTCTTGCTTTCTTTTATTTAGTTCTTGCTCTTTTTTTAATAATATGTACATAATTTATAAATAAAATTTATATTAATTAGTACAAAAAATAATTTTTGTTGGTATAAATTTATAAAAATCTTGAGACTAGAACAAGATGATTCTCCATCCTTTGGTTTATGAGGAGGTGAGAAGCTTCGTGGCTGTAGCTACCTGTAATAAATGTGATTATGTGAATAGTAAATTCAAACCAAAATATTATATAATGAGCGAAGAAGACGAAGTTGATTGATCGGGAGTCCGATTGACTCAAGATACAATAAATAATATAGATTTTTTTTAAAATGTTTTAATTACATATATAAAATAAATAATAAATACTTTTTTTAATATCTTTTAATTAATTTAATAAAATAAAAATTATTAATTATTAATTATATCTCAAATACTATTATACTATTATATTATTTTATTGATATAATATAATTTTGTAACTTTCCATCTTTATTAATTTCTTTCTTATTTTATTATTGTGCTTATGTGCCACTCTCGCACTGGGATGAATTTATTGTTTTTTTTTTTGTGAGTTTATTTATAATATATTTTGTGAATATTATTTTGTTCATCTATATTAAGTTTGTGGACATTTCTCTACCACTATAGTGTACGCCTGTACGGTATATTTAATATTTTCTCCTCCCTTTTACTCTCCTCATTCTCTCTCTCAAATTTTGGTCGTCTTCTTCTTCGAATACTCTCACATCTCTCTCTCTAATTTTTTCTTCTTTTTCTTTTTTTACAGCAATTTTTCATTATTTCCTATTGGCCTCTCTGAACCATAAAGTGTGATATACTTCACTATAATTTTCCCTTTTCATTCTTTACAAAATCCTGTGCGCGCGAAGGCAAAGGGATGGAATTTTGGTTCTCATAGTATCAAAATGCTTTGAGGTAAATTTTCTAACTTTAATGTCTTACTGGTATGGGTCATATTAATATGCTTTTTCGTTATTTTTTACCTATCTTATTGGTATGGGTCATTTATTTTTTTATTTTTGGAGATAGTATGCGAGGAAACTCTTTGTATCACTATAGGAGATAGCATAAGAGGAAGTTGTTCCTTATTAGTATGGCTCATTTATTTTTCTAATGTTTCTGTACTTCTTAAGCCTATTTGTGTGGGTATTTTTGCTTTATGCGTTTCTATTTTTTGTCAAATATTTTATTTTACAGATAAGCAGGACTTTTGAGAATATATTTATGCTTTTGTAAGTAACATCCCTAGCTTATTTGTATGGCTCATTTATTTTGAAGATGTTAATTTTGAAGTAATTATTTTTTGACATATCTATTATATTTATTATTATAAAATATCAACACGTTAACATTATATAAAGCTTTGACAGTGTTATTCCATGAGCTATAAACAAGGAGATGATTTTTTTAAGATTGCCATCAAATGATTTGGTTACTACTAGCATTAACTATATTATTTCTTCAATGAAGGCTGTAAGGAGGTCCCCTTTTCACTCATTCATGGTGGTTCCTCTGTTATCACTCATTTTATGGTTTGTTAAGCCATGATTGGCCTTATAGTAAGGGAGTGAAGATTTTAGTTACAAGCTAGGTTGCCTGTCTCCCATGTTTTCCCCCTCACCCTTTTTTTTTATTGTATTTGGTTTTGTAGATATTGTTGCTAGGTAGCAATATTTCTATAATATATTTGGGTATGGTTTATTGTGATCTTATCATCTTATATTAATTAAAAAGTAATTCCTTTCTTATCTCAGTTATACTACATGGTCAGTACATGCATAAATATTTATACATATTGTACAATTACTATTTCCACTACTCTACCATGCTAATGCATCATTTAAATATTGACTAAAAGTATTTGGGATATGATTTTTATTCTGTATTGCTATAAAATTCAGGCCTCATTGTTGTTACTGATACAAGTAAGTCATGGTTTTTCACATTTAGTGGAGTTCTAAAAATTACAGACACGATAAATTTACTCTCTTGTAATAAAAGAATTGGTATGAAATAAATATGTGAATTTATGATGTCTGTACAAAATGAAAATTTTCTTTTTGTAATTTGGAATTACAGGTTATGGTAATTGCATTTATGCTTTGCAATTGGGATATCAAACAAGGGTAAGATTTTTGTCACCTTACTTCATATTCTATTTTAAATTGATATGAACATGCATTATATTTCTAAGGCATAATTATTCTCTATGGTCGATTTATCATCCGGTAATCTTCTAACCCTAAATGTTCGATTCTATTGCTTCTTCATTTTTGAGTTTCCTTTGGGATTCTTGAATATTGATTGTTTCATTTGGGATTCTTTGGCTTCTTCATCCCCGTAATCATCATGTATTTTTGCATGAAATTAATTTTATGGTTTCAAATGATAATATTTTTATAATTATTAAAAGTAAATTTTTACACTTATAAATGTAGTTGAAAAGCAAACTCCTCTTTACACTATATATATTGCCCTTCTATATTATTCTAATGATCAATTGATCATTCTATTAATATATCTATTTTGCTAAACCTTCAGCAACATAATATTTCTATACTATCCTTCTAATATTCTATTGTGTGATCATACTTTTAGACACATTCATTATTCATGATAACTATTTATTAAAATATAACTTAAATATTAATTAACTAAAATATAAATAAAAACAAAAGAGGACATGTATGTCAAGATGCTAGATTAGGTGACTTCAACAAAATTGTGTGACCATATTTATTATAAGGAAATGGTAGTTTATCAAATATTACAAGTAATGTTGTTTACAGGAATCTTTTATAAATTAAATTAGGTACACATATATTTATTATATTTTAATAATGTTCAAATAATTTATTCTTATTTTATTTTATTATTATTTAATTAATTTTAATTATTAATTAGTACAATAGTGCATTATATAAGTTATCTACTAATACTATTCTAAAATAATAGTATCTCATGGACACTTAAGAGTAATTTTCTAATTAAAAATTAACCTAGTAATAGAGAATAGCAAATTAGCAAGTGACTTATGGTTAGATTTATTTTCATATAACTTTTTTTTTTTGGTTTGGTTTATAGAAGTATCTTTGATACATTTTTTTAACCACTAAACTAATTTTTTGACATGAAACTTATTTTCATAAATTTAAATTGTTTTTATTAATTAAAATTATATAACAATTTTATTTGTAAATTTCTTAATCTTTACGTGAATAATTTATATTTAATCAAATAAAAAATTAATTAAAGTGCCTACAAAGAAACACTCACACTTCATTGGATATACAGAATGTATTTACACTTTGGGTAGTAGAAAGGTAATTTTAATTTATTGAAAACAGTTATAATATTTATACTTGTATAATTACATTTATTTTTACTTAGTTTATTCTGAAAATTCACGGGAATGAGCTTATAAACTCGTCTCGTTTATCTGCATTTTAAAGCCATGTTAAGAGTAAAACCATTTTCTTTCTATTAAATCCTTCAATTTGATTTGGTGATGGATGAAGGAACAAAATTTCTTTTTGTTTCAAACTTGCGAAATTTTTCAATTTCAATCAAGAACAAAATAAGACACTAATACAAAACTAAAATTATACCGTTTTCATGAAAATATCATAAATTAGGTGAATTTTGGACGAATAGATAAGAAAAATGAAAATTTATATGGAAATGTACAAAACTAAACAATCTAAAAAAACTAAAAAGAAATGAACAGGGAAAGAAAACTTCCAATTTGCAAAATGGCAAAATCTTTCAGGAAAAAAAGATGATTAGCTCAAAAAAAAAGAGATTATCAAAATTTTTAGGGAATCTCTGGCTTATTTACAGAGATTTCCAAACCAAAATTTACAAATCTACAAATTGCAAAATGCCAAAATCATTTCTCAAAATCTCAAGTTAAAAAACTAACCTTTTAAGAAGAGTTTTCTACTGCAAAACGCCATAACCATTTCTGAAGCCATCTCGCATTGCCTGGTGGACCTCTCTTTCTCTCTTGTACTCTTGCTTTGTTCCTTGTTGGCGGCTACACTTGGAGTTGAACTCTAAAGCCATCTCGTAGGTGATGATGATGATATTGAAATACAAGATGTTGAACAATTGATTTTTAATTTTTTTTCACTTAACATCGGTGGATAAGAGCTTCATAAATTTTGTTATCATTCATCATCTATAGCATTTGATCAGAATTTTAAGTATAATTCATCATCCTCTGTATATAATTATGGAGCAACTTTTGGATATAGCTCATCATACTTATCATCCTCAGAGATTGGTTGGCATCCTCTAATATACGGCATAGAATATTTTGAAAATTTTAATAAGAATTATGATAATGTTTATCACTCTTATATGACTTGGATTGATTATTTTAACAATGTGAAGAAACATTATCAATTTTCTTTTACATTATATTTAAGTTTTGGATATTTACTTCCTAGACATTTTATTATTAATTGATGGTGGGTGCTATGCTACTCATGTAGTAGTACTCTATGAGTAGTTTTTGTTTTTATTTTTTTTCTTATAATTTTTTTAAGAAACAATTTAAAATAAATATAAAAAAATTTCAATAACACAAGCATTCAAAAATAAATTTAAAATAATAAAAAAATTCTTTTATTTTTTAATTTTCTATATTCTTTTAAATTGTTTCTTAAAATAAAATTATAAGAAAAAATTAAAAAATTACTTATGGAGTAATAGTATAGCAAAAGCCTTAATTAATTTAAATTTTTTAATGATCTTTGTTAATTATATATTGTGTAATTTAAAACTTAAAATATTATAATTTACATTCAATGTTATGTTTTTCATGTCAAACGTTGTTAAAAATTATAAACATTGATATATTTGAATAAGAATGTATATTTAATACTATATTATCTAATTTTATATATATCTACTATTATTATTATATAAGAATTTTTTAAAATTAAAAAAACTACTTAAAATATTTTTTTAAAAATTTTTTATTTCTACGAAATTTTCAAACCGTTTCCCTATTTTAAAGGAGCGAAACGATGGATTTTGGTTCCTTGGTGATGATATGCAGTTATGTTATTAATTTATTATGGACCAACTCTGTCATGTCCTATATATCTTTTTCTAGTTTTCCTTCTACTTTTCAAGTATAGTTTTTTTTGGTCATATCCAACCGTTTTACTTTCGATTGGATCCACCTGTTAGTTTGCCCTGATCTAATACTCAGGTTCTCGAGGCCCAAAATAATACCTTGGGCTTTTAGTTCTCTTTCTAACATGTGCCAACTAAGACAAAATTGGGAGGAATAATCTGGACTCTTGGGCCCATGGCACTTTCAAGTTTGAACCCAACTCCGTTCCCAGAAGTTGTTTGTCTCTTAAAATGGTGCTTCTTCCCTCTTGGGAACGAAGGTAAACTAGAATACCGAAGAAGTGAGGCTTACCTTAGCATTCTGGTGAAAATAATAGAAGGAACAGGGAGAGCCTCCAAAAGCATAAAGACATTAGCATGAGGGCCTATACTTTCATAAGAATAGAAAGAAAGCTCTATATGCAAATGGAAAGGACAATGCCCAAAAATCAAAGTAAACAGATATTCAATCACAGAAACTTAGTATCAGCTCAGCCTTATGAGCTCAACCCTCTTTGTGGCAAACACAGTATGCTCTAGAAGTCCTCCCAAAAATCAAAGTAAACAGATATTCAATCACAGAAAGTTAGTACCAGCTCACCACTACCATCAATAATATAGCACTGAAAATTCAAAATCAGTTTCTTCTATATATAAAAAGAATTTGCTATTATTAATAATAAGACTTATGAAAATGGTAATTCTATGAATAGTTTGATTTATGAAAACGTTGAGTTTTTTTTAATCACTAAATACGTATTAAAAGTATTGAATTACGAATAAAAAAAATTAAATGTAAAAATCTCAACATACATTTTAATGATAAGAAAATTATTCTGTCTCTTAACAGGTTTATGCTCTCTATAAAACCACTCTAGTGAAAATACCATATCAGTTGGTACTATATATGTTTCAATAGTTTAACATATATAATAATAATTGTTTACTATTGATAATTATATGATACCATTCCGTTAACTCGGATCTTAGCCATATAGTTTTGCAATCATTCTAGCCATATATTAGTTTTCCTATTATTAATATTATTTTTTTATTCAAAAATATTCCCAATTATTATATCAAAATATAAAACAGATTTTATTTTTATAAAAGAATTTCTTTACAAAAAAAACATACAAAACCTTCTCGGTTAGCAAATAGGCCTTATCCTGTGAAGTCTCAACCAAACCAGACGAAACTAGCTAGCAAATACCTAATTAAGCCAATCCCTGCACTCTCTTTCTAGAGTCACGAGACCCACTGCCCCTTTGTTCATTCAGTTTTGTGGAAGGATAGGAGAGAAAAAGAGAGATGAGTCCAAAGAGGCGTGACAGACGAACTGATAGAGAACTTTCAAAGCTCTTTTTCTTCCAACGCCACTCAACTACACTCTATATTGCAGTTTCAAACTGAAAGTCTTACAGTTTTATAAAAACCTCTAGCTTTATATATATCTTCCCATCTCAAAGAGTTTTTACCTCATATTTCATCTGTCTCTCTCTCGGTACCATGTAGGTCTTCACCTGCCTCATATCATCTTCTCCTCCTCTTTCTCCTTCTCTCCCTTATGACTTTCTTGTTCCTTTTACAGGATACTAGAAGGGAACCCATTAGACCTCAACAATTTGCCTGATGACTTCTCTAGAGAGGGTAAAAAAGTCCTCCAAGACAGCTCCTCATCTGGTAAACTTTTTTATTTAGTGATATCATATCATAGTGACAAGAAAATTTCAAAGCACAGAGTCCACTGCAATTGCTATTCTCACTTTTTAGTTTCTTTTGTTTTGCCCTCCTCCTCTTCTTCTTCTCCACTGCCTCCCTCTGCTGCTTCAAACCAGAGAACATCAGAAAGGAGTTGGTTTATTAATTGGATGTTGTTGTTGCAGAGTGCAGGGAAAAGAAAAGCAGGGAGAAGGATGGAAAAGTGTACGAATGTAGATTCTGTTCCCATAAGTTCTGCAAGTCTCAGGCTCTTGGAGGACACATGAACCGCCATCGCCAAGGCTAGTCCCTTCCCCACTTAACAAGTTAATGATTACAAATGATTTAACCACGAGTCTCGGTCATTTCTGGCACAAAAATACTTGTGGGATTGTTGAAATTCTTGGTTGAAGAGAAGGGTGCTAGGTTTTTTTTATTTGATTTAAGTGTTTGTTTTTGTTGAATTTGGAATGCAGAAAGGGAAACAGAGACGCTAAACCATGCTCGTCGGCTTGTCTACCGTAGCGATCAAAATCCCCACCTAGGGTATCTGCCCTCTCTTGTTTTTCACCATTACCGCTTTTCCTTTCTTCTTTGATCTTTATGAACTGTCTTTTCTTCTTTTTTCAATTCTTCTCTAATGACTCTAGAACCAGGTTTCGCTTCTTCATTCTCAACATCATTTTGCATTGTTTTCATTCTTGGATAAATTAAATTTTTTGGCTTAAAATTAGTTTGGCCCTCCAAAATTTAAAATATGAAATTCAACTCTCTCTTTTTTTCTTTATCGCTTAATTAATTTGTACTATTTTTTTATCTAAATTTTAATAAAAGTAATCATATAAATAATTTTAGTTAAAAATATGTTTTATACAAATTTTAGAATATCCTGCGACAACTATTAAGATTAATTAAGTTGATAATTTTAATTTCTAAATATCTACTTAAATTTATCAGTGATCTCAAAAGAAATTATTTAAAGTACAAGTAAAAAGACAATTTTAACTGTGAAATTATTTATTGTTTTAACATTTATGAAAATTTTTATTATAATGTTATAAAAATAATATATTTAAGTTGTAATAGAAAAAACCATACTTTGTCTGATGTAATTTGTGAATATTTAGATGCTGTCAAGCAGTAGTACCAGGGAGCTATCATCCAGCAAGCACCATGGGAGACCTAGCAATGCCTATGAGATTCCCAAGTTACTTCTCTGGTTCATCCTCCACCCACATACCACACCCACTTACTCCTGCTCTTCCACAACCATCTCAACCATATTTATATGCCTCAACTTCACCACCCGTCTCTTTTCCCTCACACTTCTCTCAGAATCCGCCGGTCAATGATTACTACGTGGGTCATGTCCTGAGTAGCAGCCACCACAACCTTAACTATGTGGCGGCAGAATCTAGTTACACCTCCATCGTTGCACCGGTAGGACAACGGTTCGCGACGGCTAATGCAGGTAGTGGGCGGGGTTCTGAAGGTGGTGGTGAGAGAGACTTAACATGCTGACAGATGGGATCATGATGAGGAGGGAGGAGAAAGGTGGTTCTGGTTTAAATTTCTACAGTGACAGGGACAGCTTTTGAACTCATGGACAGGCTCAGCTAGTTTGGCTTGGAGCTGTGGGGAAGGGCTTTGATGAGGGGTTCGTTTTGTATTAGTGTAATATATGTTAACCGTGAAAAGGGGAACTAGAACTGGTAGACAAGAAGTTAGATATGATGGAATGGAATAGTAAGTTTCCAAACTCCCTTTTTTTTATTTGTGAATTTTAATTTGCATGGCAACAAGGAATTTTTTTTTTTTATAATTAGTATTTAGATTATATTCATAAATCTTTTGCCTTCTCTTCTTGTGTTCAATGCGTGCAGTGGAATAATGCTACTTATATAATAGTTTTTATAAATTATACATAAATTATTACTGTTATTGCATGAGTTTGACAGCAATTAATAAATTTAAGTAAATTTACTTGAATTTAGATATATAAATATGATTGCTTAATTAATGGCCAATTCCGCTCGTTTCCAAATTCTTAATTTCATCCATCACTTCAACCAAATATTGGGATCTTCTAGTTTCTTGAAATGTTTATGGTCTCAGCTTCACATCATGCTTGCACAATTTGGGGAAAAGCCTAGTGACAAGTTTGGAATTCCCTTGAATTCCATTTTGCTGAAAGCTTCTGACTAGGATTAAACAATCAAACCTGCTGAGAAATATCTAATTTATTATGCCCCCTCCCATTCCGCTAATATTGTAATCGAGTATTAAGAAATTATAGTTTACTTGTACCAACAGGTGTAATTTAATAATTTATTTTTTATTTCATATCTTTATAACTATCATATTTTAAACGATGCTTTTATAAAATTCACATTTTTTCTTATGTTTTAGATAAGAAAAAAATCCATAAAATTGTTTCCTTGAGCTTATATTTTTTTTTTGTAAATAAATACCACAAATTTTAAAACTCAAATATTAAACTTCTCAACTATAGATGAGTCTCATAATAAACATTTTTGATCATTTGAAGTGTAAATTTCTATGGTGAAGAATTCCTATTAGGGCCATGTTTAAAGTATTTAACATATTTTATTTTTTTAAAATATTTATATGATGCTATCATTATTTTATTGTGATAATATATACCTCTTATTCTCTCTCAAGTATTTAAGGTTATGTTTGGTATGTTGTATAGGATAAGGTTTGATAGCATAAGCAATAATAGATAGTATCATATAAATTATTCATATATAAGTTTTTATATTATCATATATTTGTTACAATAATATATAATATGTACGTAAGATTATAACAATATTATGCTATTGTTGATACAAAAATAATATATTAGTATATAAAAATAATACTAAATTTATGATATAATACAATAGTTGTGGTGACGGTACGTGACTATAAAGATGGTGGTGGCTCAAGATTGACGATAGTGATAATGGTGATAGTGATGGTAATAATATAATGATATATTGATAAATAATAATAAAAATAATTATTTAATATAATTTTATACAAAATTCTTTATCGTGGCTTTCCCACCTTCCTTAGCTATTTAGTGTTATATAGTACTTACAGTATAAAATTCATAATCATATAAACTTATATAATCATCCATAGACATAACACATTATATAAGGTTAGATTCTATTAACTTATATTATATATTCTATCTAATTTTATATGATACTCAAGACGAAACAAAATGAAACTTAATAGAATTAGAATGAAAGGATTCATGATAATACCTTAAAGTAGCATCAAAGAGAAATACTTATATAAAATATAATACTTTTAAAAACACATCAATGACATATCGTATGTTATTATTATGACTATTAACTGCAATGCATATACCGTATATTATTGCAAGCATAATTTAAAATCATTAAACCTATATAATAATCTTCCGAAATATATCTTATCAATCAAGATTATAATGCTTTAAACTCTTAATGTGCTCAGTGAACCGTTGAGACAGGAAAAAAAAACTATAGAGCAATTACATTAATCTTCTTTAATATAAATTATACTGACCTCTTTTATTTTGAATTTTCATAGAACATAGTTTATGCTTAATTTTTATTTTCAAACACATATACCCTTGTATAGGTCTTTATATGTGAAAAAAAAAATGGAGGGTACAGTGTAAATTATTAAAAAAAAAAAAAACCACTGTACAGGCTGCAACAGTCCAAATATGTAGTTCTCAATGTTCTAAAAACCGGACCGATCATTGAACCGGTGGAGACAGAGGGTCACGGGTCAGTGGTCGAACCGGGGTCGAACCGGATTTGAATTAAAAAATAATTTTTAATTTATATTATAGATAATTATATATAGTTTAATATTAGTATATTACTAATATTATATAATAATAATAATAATTATTAGTTCTTATTATATATTGTTGAAGATTAAGCTTGAAATAACAAATGCTTGATTCTTATCCTTTGTGCTATTATAACTATCCAAGCCAACTAAAAGATAGTCTAGCCCATTTGAACATTTGCTAGTCATTCTTATGAAAATCTAATTGGGAAGGGCTAGGAGTTGTACATTCAAGAACGAAT
>JASKGM010084265.1:0-14238 GCA_034509205.1 Ceratonia siliqua | reverse complement strand
AGTGCGTTTCACCTGAGAATGAGATGTGGTTATTACTGAGGCTCTCTAAATGCCATGAGATTTGTTTTTTTTTTTCTTCTGGATGAGTCTTTGTGCTTTTGAAATTAAGTGAAGGGGAAACCTGATGTCTTCCTTCTGAGTTTGTTGGAAGGATGGATCATGAGTTAATTTGCTAGATTGAATTAGTTGATATAGCAAGGGTCTGTTTGTAGTTTGCAAGCTTCTGTTGATACCAATGCTTATGGAAGTAGTGGCCAGAACCTATTTGATTTACTCCATTGATTTGAGAGTACTTATGGGGATGAGTTGGTGTTTGTTATGAATTGAGAAAATTTTTGAGTTTATATTTTGAGATAAGTCTTATTAAGAATGGTACATTAATTCGTGGGTAACCTGCTGGCATGGTTAGAGTGGTACTGTCTGGGAGGTTAATAGATGAACACAAGGCTGATTCCATGCTTGGGTTACTTAAGTGATAGCTTGTGTTTGGATCCACATTGCTACTTGTTTGTTTTTTTTACTCTTTTCAGCTTAAGTGAAACCTTGCAAATCTGACAGTATGTGACCAGATAGGTTTGAATATCTTCGAATTCATGGGGCCATTGTCTTGCTTACTTGTCCAATTGTACTAATGGCTCAAGTTAATAGAAATATTAGTTATCTTGTTCTCCAAAAAGGCTTCAAAGGTCAAATAATAATAATAATAATAAGAGAAATAAAATAAAATAAAATATAAAATAAACATTTTGTTTTACAAAAGCAAAGTGGGGTTCCAAATGTCTATTAATCAAATGTTAAAAGATAAATTTTCTCAAGAAGGCTTCAAGGGCCTAATTGATCAAAAAGGCTTCAAAGGTCCAATTAAGTACATTCAAAATGAGGTTTAAAATTATTCAATTTCATATTGATTCATAAAATTTTTGCATTTTGGCCCTTGCACTTTCAAGAATTATAATTTGACCCATACTTCCAAGAATTACATTTTATCCCCCAAATTTCCTAAAAATCACATTTTGGCCTCAATTTCTTTCAAATCTCTTTACCGCCATATTACTTTCATAAATTTTATAGACTCAACATTTAATGAACTTTCAGTAGAAGTTTACCTTCTCCGAAGTCCAGTTTTTCGTGGACTTTCAGTGGAATCTTATTTTCCCAAAGTTCCGATTTTCACAGGCATTTAGTGGAGGTTTATTCTCCCAAATGTTACAATCCACTACCCAGGCTTTAAGTGAAATTTTATATTCCCCTAATGTCCTGGATTCCATAGGCATTCAGTGGAGACATATTCTCTTCGATGTCCTAGTTTTTTTCAGGCTTTAAGTAGAAATTTAATTTTTCCTAAATGTCCTATTGCCTTTTCGCTTAATCAACTTAACAAAATCATTTCCGAACTACGTTGACCTTGATCCCTTTTGGGGTACGTAGGCACTTACTTGGTAAGGCAGGTCTAGTTATTTATTTTTTTTCATCTTTGTCCATTAGTATTTTATTAATAAAAAGGGGTAATTTAAATAAATTAAAATCATTAAGCACAAACAATTTAGGGTAACCGTCTTTAGGGATGGACGTTGTAGGATGTCTAACACCTTCCCTACGCATAATTAGACTCCCGAACCCTTCCCCTGGTTCCGAGGGCCAATTTTCATTCTTTTTTAGGATCCCAATTATCCTTCTAATTAATTGGTGGCGACTTTCATTTTCTCTGCGTTTTCCCTCACACGCCTCAAAGTCCTAAAGCGATGGCTATTCACTGGCCGTCATGTTGTGACAATGGCATTTTGGTTTATAGCAAAATACTGAATAAGCACAAGGAGCATTTAGAGTTAGTATTATGTAAGCTCAAGGACAATCTTTGGTATGCCACGAAAAGCAAGTGTCAATTTGCACAAAGGCAAATTGAATACCTTGGCCATATAGTTTCTGCTAGTGAGGTTGCCCCTAGACCCACTAAAATCCAATCCATTACACAATGGAAGTCACCTGGTACTGTTAAACAGCTTAGGAGTTTTTTAGGGCTTACTAGATAGTACAGACATTTTGTGAAAAACTATGCAACAATTGCAGCTTTTTTGACATCTCTCTTGTAAAAAGACAGTTTTAAATGGACTGCAGAATTTGAAACAGCATTCCTTACATTAAAAACTACTCTAACTCAAGCTACAATCCTATCATTACCTAATTTTGAAATACCCTTCACAGTTGAAACTGATGCTTCAAGCGTGGGAATTGGTGGTGTGCTTCTAGAAGAGTCTCATCCATTAGCCTTTTTTCAATAAGAAGCTTTGCCCCAAAATGTAGCTAGCTTCCACTTATGTGCGAGAGCTTTATGCTATCACAGAAGTAGTGCCTAGGTGGAGGTAGTACCTTTTAGGCAGGAAATTCTTCATTAAGACTAATCACATGAGTATTCGTGAACTTATGACTCAAACCATTCAAACCCCTAAGTAGCAGAGTTTCCTTGTTAAACTTCTTAGGTACAATTTTGAAATCCTTTATAACCCAGGAGCTACCAATAGGGAGGTTGATGCATTATCCCGCAAATTTGATGTTGAGGTGACACTAATAGCCTCATTTCAATTTCTAGCATTCACTGCACAGACCAGTCAACTTTTGGATGGGTTAAGATAAGAAACACAATAGCTACCCAACCTTATAAAACTACAACAGGACATATTAAAGGATAAATCAGCATATCCTCATCATCAATTGCACAATGACTTAATCTGGCACCATGGCAGAATTGTAATAAGCCATGATTCTAGCTACAAGCTTGATCTCATTCGTGAATTCCATCACACTCCAATTGAGGGACATACTGGAATTACAAGAACATTAGCTTGCCTTCATTCTCAATTTGACTAGCCCTATATGAAGAAAGATGTTACTTATTAGGTACATATATGCCCAGTTTGCCAACAAACGAAGTATGCAACTTCACCTCCTGCCGGACTCTTACAACCACCTGAAATTCCAAGTCAGATATGACAAGATCTTTCCATGGACTTCATAGGGGGTCTTCCTTCATCTCATGCCTATACAGCCATCATGGTTGTAGTAGACAGGTTATCTAAATATGCACACTTTTCCCCACTACCTTCTGACTTTACTGCCACTAAGGTAGCTGCTATTTTGTTCATTACATTTGTAAATTGCATGGTATACCATCCACCCTCATCACAGATCATGACCCCATTTTTGTAAGTAAATTTTGGAGGGAGCTATTTCATCTCAGTGGTATAAAATTACTTTTTAGCAGCGCTTACCATCCACAAACTGATAGTCAAACTAAAGTCACAAATAGGGCCCTAGAACAATACCTTAGAAGCTTCACATTTGATCACCCGAACAATGGTACAAATATTTACCTTAGGCAGAGTTTTCATATAACACATCTTTTCACTACTATATTCGTACCACCCCTTTTCAAGTGGTGTATGGCAGACCACCTCCTCCTCTCTTGCCATGTGCAAGACCCCACATGACAGTAGAAACTGTTGGGGAAGCTTTGATTAATAGTGGCCACCTGCTTTGTGAATTAAAACTTAATCTGTAGTGTAGTCAGAACTGAATGAAAGCTTATGTTGACAAACATATGAGGGATCACCAATTTCAAACTAGAGATTTGGTGATCATCAAACTATAAGCTTATAGGCAAACTACTCTATCTTACAAGCCATATACCAAGCTGAGTAAATGTTTTTATGGCCCATTTCCTGTGATTCCTAAAATCGGGTCAGTGGCTTATAGAATATAATTCCCTGAGCATGTTAAAATTCATTCTGTCTTCCATGTTTATGTATTGAAGCCATTTCACCAGGATTTTGCTCTTCATGTTGCACAATTACCGCTAATTATCATTGACAATCACCCAGTTGTTCAACCCCTCGCCATCTTGCACACTCGCTATGTCTGCGTTGGTTAGGTCTTTCAGAGGCAACTCTTAATTCAATGGTAGGGCTTGTTACTTGAAGATGCTACATGGGTACCTCTCGATGAGTTTCGTACCCTTTATCCCGCTTTCAACCTTGAGGACAAGGTTGTTTTCCCAGAGGATGGCAATGTTACCAGCACAAGAGCCACGTCAACTAAACGCATTACTAAACCACCAGCGTGGTTGCTGACTACCAACATGGCTGACTGGGAAAAGGATAACCAGTAGTTTTCTTTCTTTAGTTTGTTATTTTCGTTAGTTCAGGAGTGTATGTTCCGGTATTTTCACATCTAGTTGTATCCTCAAGGTAATTATATCATTTGTACTCTGACTTTATAGAATCTAAGAAAATTTGCAACTTTAATTTCCCTCTCTACCTTTCTCAGAGATGCACTTTCCTCGAAATAATGCATTTTCCTTCATCGTTGTGTATCAGAAGGAATCTCCTAAAATCCAAAAACTTCCTTAAAAACCAAGAAATAAATAAGGGGCATGAGGAGAATATGGAAAAAAAGTCCTAATGCTTCCGCTCAAGTAGGTATGTGGATGTTGAGCACACCAACTTGCTAACGAAAATGAGAAAAAGGTGTTGTGTCGGTCTCTTTTTAAGTGGACTTGCCACACTTTACAATGACTTATTTCAGGGGATCGTGATTGACACAAGATGTCCTCTTTGACGAGGAGTAGTCTCAACGAGTGGTAATGCGAATATACAAAATGCAACATGTCCTTTCCAACCTGAAGTAGCCTCAACTGCTGGTCTTTTCCAGCCAAAGCTAATCCTACTCTAATGGCCTTTTTGTTCTGGAGTATTCTCGTGTCATGACCAACCCTGGACTGTGACTGGCGCAAGGACCAAGGACATATCAGCCCTTTAGCCCAAGCCAACTTATCTTACTTTGCCATACCCTTCCAATATGGTACACAAATAACAATAGGTGAAGCCTTTTATTTATATAAAACCATTTCAAGTTAATAAATGTTTATATACAAGTTTACTCTTGTAAAGTACATAACTAAGATATCTCACACATCCCATAAGCCTCAATCCTATATGTAGTCCTTGGAGTCAGATCGATCAGACCTGAATGCCTTTACAAGACCTACAAAACATAAAAATCCCCAAAATGGGAGAGCTTCAAATAGCTCAGTGAATAAACCAAAGCTAACTCAAGATATGGCAAATCTGCAAATGTAGTGCATGTATGTATGCCAACCTTACCTCTAAAATCTCTATCTCTTAATCAATCTCAAACCAACAAAATAAATAAATGTTTTGAGCACTACATACATTGAAAATTTACTCTCTCTTTATAACCCAAACACACTAGTTTATTTTTAATATCAAAGTAGTAGATTATCCAAATGTATATTTGGATTAGGGAAACCTATCAAGCCATAAGCCAAAATAAGATTGTTAGGGTGGGCCAACCTGTGGCAACCTGCCTTTAAGTGGGGCGGGACAGGTCTGCCCCTAGGTGGGTTGACGGGCCAACCCCCCAAAAAAAAATAAATGAAAAATAATCACTTAATTTTTTTATAGATATTAATTCTCATAAATATATTTATTTTGAGAATTTAACATTAGTTTTTTTTATTTTAATTACTTAATTATTAAAATGAATATTAAAATACATGAAAAATAAAAAATTCAAAAAAAGTAAAACTCTCATTTAAAAAGTGCATCATTAAAATTATTTAAGGAAAGAATTAATCTCAATTAATATTTAAATTTATTTAACGATACATTATTCTATATATAAAAAGTTAATTGTATCCCTATCTAAAGTCTCAATAATTGATCAATTATATTAAAATACTATATCCCATTAATGTTCTTATCCTAATTATTAAACTAAAACAATCAAAAAAAGAAAAGTATAATTGATTTAATTAGTATAATTGAATTAATTTTAATTATTATTGGTAATATCTTATTGACTAGTTATCACCCCTTAATTGAAATAAAACACATGATTGCAAATTTAAAAAGGGCCATTCATTTATTTAAAATAAAAAAATAAAAAAAATACATGATTTTATAATTTGAATTGTTTATAAAAAAAGCTGAGTCCCAAATTTATCTTAATATTAAATGAAACGTAATAGTTGAATTAATTTAACTTCTTCACCCGAACTCATCAACGGAAAATTCTTTGTGCAGACCAAAACTCATCATTGGACGCACACTTTGCATCATTTACCAGGACAGATCAACCGGTAGCCTAGCCACAGGAAACAAATCAAAGAATTACTAGGACTCATCAACCAGTGTTCCGAAACCTTATACACGGGTATAGCATGCCAAAATCAATCAATACTTCAATTTTTCGTTTCACTTAATTTCAGATTCTACAAGTATTTCATTACATTCGCCTATAGGTATACAGAAAACTCATACTAGTAGCCGTTATTAAAAACCTTTTTCCAATAAACTTTAAAATATTCAAATAAAAACATTTCTTTACCATAAGAATTCTCACTCATAGTCACTCACTCATATCCTTATTTTAAATGGAATTAAGGCATAAACACTTTTTTCTTGAAAATAAATATTATTTTGGAATATGGTGATGCTATGCATGGTGATCAACCAATGATATGGCAATATATAAGGAATTGGAAGGTCCAAGCCTTTAACATCTTATACTTCAATCAGTTATGAATTTTCGTCCCCTCTGTTGCAAATTTATGGATCACCGCATCTCATGTGAAAAATTTAATGATTTAATATTTAAAGGATATTTTTTTTGTTCCATCTTCTAATGTATATTTTGTCAATAAAATAATCATGTCTTTAACAAATGCATTGATATGGCTTAATTTAATATATACTTGACTGTGGATGTGACTTATAATGACATGATTATTTTTCTAATGAAATAAAAATTAGAAGACTCTAATGATGTTGGAAATTTGAATTGCAATCAAGTACACATGAGTTGTAATATTTTTATAATTAAATCAATGTATAAATTGGTTATATATCTAAATATTAGATAATTCACACTGCTTAGCTAAAAGAAATTCCTATTTGACATGGCGATTTCAACTTTTACTGTTTGCATTGGTCAGTGAAGGAAAACAACAGGAAGGGTGAAAAGGGTTTTATTTATTAAGGTAAAGAAAAGTGAAAGGCAATCAGTCGGTCTGTTTATCATCAGTTAATAATATCATAAACGAAATTAAGGATTCAATCTATTCAGATTGCTTCTTCTTGGAGGTTCCACAGTTAAACTAGGTCTTCAATACTCAAGTATTTCCCCACCTTCTACACTTTTTTTTTTTTTTTACCTCAATCTCAGTTTTTATCCCTACTCTCTTTTGGCCTTAGTTTTATATTTGTTGCATTAGGGACAATGCAAAATTTAAGTGTGCGGAAGGAAAATTAAAATGTTCAAAATTTATCCCTAAGGATTTTTTTCTAAATATTTTTGTATTAAATTTTCACAATACTTGTTACTATTTCTCTATTCATATTGTTGTCCAAAATGTTTAGAAATCTCCCTATTAAACCTTTTGTCTTTAATTTACCCTAAAACCCTGCATATCTAATCCAAGCCTTGCTCCACCTATAATAGTCCTAGCCTTGATTCCTTTTGATGTTTTTCATCCAAACAATTTTTATAGCCATAGGACTTAATTTTTAGAAAAAGACTTGCATATTATCTTGTTTTTCATAACACATTTAATTTTTCTTATTTTAATTTCTTGAAAATTACTAGATCACATGTCATGCACACTTTAATTCACGAATTAACTTAGAGAATAAGGATTATGTGGTTCAGAAAAATTCTGTAAAGATCTCATTAACTCTAAGACCTATTTGATTCTCTCTTGAGGCAAAATCATAGGCAATGCATAATTAAATATATGATTGGGGTATTTCTTTTTGAAGCTTGCATACATTAAGCCTTTTCATTTATTTAGCCACACCATCCATATCCTATTCAGTTAAACACTTTATCACACCCTTTTTAGAAAATTTTTATGCATAATCTTTATGAGCATATCAATTCCAGAAGATGCAAAAATTGAAAAAGAATCATTCTTGATTATTGAAGATTGGATCTTGAGGCACAAGAACCGAGAAAGATTGCACAAAAGTGTAAGAAAGTTGCCAAAGGAAATTAATATTATCAAGAAAATACCAAAAAAAGAACAAGATTGTCATGCACTACCCAAGGAAGTTAAAAGAATCAAGTATGTGAGTAGTGGAGTCAAGAAAAAGAATTAAAAAGTTTAAGAAAGATTCATCAATATTAAGAAAGAAGCGAAAAGAAAGTGAAAGAACACTTCTTTCTGTGCTTGCAAAGATTCTTTCACATGCTTACTACATTCTTGCTCATGTTTTACTTGGTGCATCAATAAATTCTCTACTTTGTAATATATCCATCATTTCTTTCATGAGCCAATCACCCTAGGCCCAACATTACAAGTTTTAAAGATTCTTTGATCTTTGATTATGCTCTCTTCTATATTAGTGGAGAGAGGCATAAAAATTAGGCCTTCGGAGTTGGAACTCAGTTCCTGTAAAGATCTTTCACATATTCTTGTTGCATAAAGTTATCCAAGTTGCTTGATTAAATTGTTGTTTGGTATAACACACACACTCGAGAATTTGATTATAAGATATGTTAAATTGGTGAGAAATATTAATAATATGTGAATCTTGTTCTTAACCTATGTTCTTGGAAATTCTTTGCTGTTTCTTGCAAATTTTAAAATTATTCAGGGCTATCCAATTGTTCCTTTTATCTTTACCTATTCTTAGAAATAGCAAAGGGGGAATTTGATGTGTTATATTTGTACATATTATTTTTATATCAAATCTTTTTTATTTTTGTTAATTAATGTGTATTTGTTGATGTTTTAGGGCCTAATTATGTTGGTTTGCATTTTGTAGGTAATTATGGTCTTAAGTGCGGAGTTTGGCCCAATTAATGAAAAATAAAGTTAACAGGCCTATTGGACCTTGCTGTAGTAAATGAGTCCTAACTTGGGCTATAGATTTTGGATTGAGGTGATTCAACAACTTTGTTTTTCTTTTACCTAAGCCCACTTGGCACATTTTGATTAAGAAAATTGATGTGCTAGTTAAGCAGGGGAAAAGTTAGGCTGCATAGCAAACTCTAAACTTAATCCTTAAGATAGGAAACAAAGCTAAACACATTGCAACAAACTCCTCGATTGAAGGGTGGTACTTCAGCTATAAATAGGTGGGCTTAGGTTTCATATTATTCATTCACTCTTGATAGCAAAGCATAGAGGAAGAGGACGGCTAAGAGAAGTGTCTCTCCTTCTGGGTTTTATGTTTATTTTATTTCTTTATGTTCTTGATTTTCCAAGAATGCTCTAATTTCTTTCTTTTAGAGCCAAGATGGACCCTTAGTTATGATACTTGTTTTCTTTAGTTAATATATTTGTTTCTTTAATTCTTGATTGAGTGTTTATTTCTATGCTTAATGCTTCTAATTGCTTGATAACCAATTAGACATCAGGATGTTCATAACTGAGCTTAGGCGGGAATGTATGAAATTTGCATCTTAAATTAAACACCCTAATTTGAATGCATGCTGAGAGGTTGCTGCATGAATTGGGTAGGTTGTCTAAACAATTTCACAGAAGTAAATAATGCATGCCTAGTTAATTAAATTTGTGCGGGAGCAATAAACTGTTAATTAGGCTTGGTTTCAATATATCACCGAGGAAGGGGTATAGGATAATTTATGGAATTGGATCTTTCAATCAAGATTAAAGAACTTAAATAGGGAACAACTAAAGGAACACTTGAATTAGGTGAATTCAAAAGCCCTAGATCATATCAATTTGCGTTAAACAACCTTAAATTACGTTAACTGTAGTTTTCTTCTCAAATTGTGTTTTCGTATTCCTTTTCTCAATTGATTGATTTCCCAAATAAAGTTTAAGTTAATATATGTTTGTTACTTAATGCATCCTCACGGACAATTCTGGATTCCTTGGAATCCTGTATTACTTGAAAATTATATGTATACTTGCGGAGGATTTTATCACAACGATATACTCATTTGCTTAAGGCCTCTAGGATTGCTAAAGCTGAAAAGAAAAAATAAATTAAGGAACTTTTGTAATCTTTCCATTTCTATTGAAGGCCTTTTTTGGTGATAGAATCTTAGTTGTACTAGGAAATAGGAAACCATGATGCTGATAAGTTATTTGTAGCGTCTCATAGACCCCCAACATTTAGCTTCTTATATGTTGAATACAATTTTAAAAAATGTAACTATTAATTCAAATAGGGTTAAGTACCAAAGAAGATGAGTTGAATTGGATACTTTAGATTTTCAAAAACTTTTGAGCACGTAGAAACTTTTCTGAAACGAG
The DNA here is from genome assembly GCA_034509205.1 of Ceratonia siliqua. Classification (NCBI taxonomy): domain Eukaryota; kingdom Viridiplantae; phylum Streptophyta; class Magnoliopsida; order Fabales; family Fabaceae; genus Ceratonia; species Ceratonia siliqua. The sequence continues at coordinate 3,938 of JASKGM010084265.1, read as the reverse complement.
TAACTAGAGAACTTGGTTGCTCTTTCAACAGTATCCTCCAAAAAAATAGTTTTGATTAAGAGAGTGATAATTTTTGAGAAGTTATGTGTTCAAAATATAAAAGTATAAATCTCAAAGATAAAATTTAAAATAAGATTCACTCAATAGAGAATTCAGTTCAAGTAAAGAGTTAAGCTCAATGTTAAAACACTTTGAGTAACCAAGTTTGAAAATGAATTTTTGAGCAGGTGTAAAAATAAAGAGCCAAGGTGAAGGAAGAATCACACCAAGATGTATAGTGGTTCAAATCCAACAAATGATAGATCCCACATTCACTCCCCAAACACAAAGTAAGGGAATTTCACTATATGGATAATAACAATTGTAAGAACAAGTTATCACAACTTTTACAATCAAATCCTGGTTAACCTATTCTTACATTAAGTTTTTACTAAGAACTCAACCAAACTCAATCCCAGGCTCAAGCAGTCATAGCTTTTTACTACCACCTTAGGCAACCTTACAATCACTAGGTTTTTCATCTCAAGAACCTAGCAAAATGCTAATACAAGCCTAAACACTCACAACTTTTTATAACCTCACAGGTAGACCTCTCAAACACTAGATTTTTCTCACAGGTAAACCTAGCAAACCTCATGTAACAAATTTTAAATAAACTCATGTAAGCTTAAGGTCCCTCAAGATGGCTAAACCAGTAAAGCTTAATGGAGTATATGTTTTCTACAGGTTTGAGCATAGTAGATAGCCTTTCGATATTCTTTCACTTTCACAGATTCTCTGTATATATATTTGTCTCTGTATATTTTCAACATCTTTGAATTTAGCTTATTTATGCTAGAAGATATAGCCAATGTCCTTCACTAGCCATTGAGATCATGCTTAATTTGCAGCAAGCATCATAGCTAATTGTAGCTTTGATTATACAGCTAAGAGCTTCATAGCCGTTTGATGTTTGATGGTAGAGTATATTTCTATTCTTCTTTAAATTTGAATCCTCCATTTTTGAAGCTTTTGTACGATGCTTTTTGGTATGCTATAGAGCTTATCTTTTGTTTTTTCAAGCTGCACAAGTAACCTTTCAATTAGCATAAAAATGTTTTTTCAATGGGTCACTTTTGAATAAAATATAATATCCAATAAAGACCTTAAAAAAGGTTTCTAGAAGATGTCTATTCTTTTGTAAACAAAACTAGAGCTTCCCACTTTAACAAGTACTTTGTTTCACACAAGTATTTTATTAGCTTAATTGCATTTTTGGTCCCCCTAGTTTGCCAAAGTTGTAGTTTTGGTCCACCTAGTTTCATTATGAACAAAATGGTCCCCTTGTTTCATCAAAGTTGCAAATTTGGTATCCTTAGCTTCATCCTAAGGGACCAAAATTGAAACTTTGATGAAACTAGATGGACCATATTGTTCAAGATGAAACTAAGGGGACCAAAATTGTAACTTTGATAAGCTAAGAGGACCAAAAATGAAATCAATCCTATTTTATTTTAAACCAACTACAATGCTCTAATATAAAAGATATTACTTTATTAACCCTATTCTGCTTGCTCATTTCTAATCTTTTGTTCATTTCTCTTTTAAGAAAAACTTTAGTTTAGTTATTTTTTATCTTTGACTTTTCTTTTTGACTTGAAGACTTAGTTGGCACATCAAAATCATTTTGTATATGATATTTTCCCAACAATCATATACTTTTTGATGATGAAAACAAATTTAAAATATATAATTTTGTCAAGTCAAAAAGGTTTCGTAAAGTTTAAGAAATAATGTATAAAGGACTAGAATACTTTCCTTATGGTATATGATTTAACCTCTTAAAAAGCTCCTCCTAAGTTTTGCATAACTTCTTAGACTCTAGTTGCCCTTTGAATGCCATATATGATATCCTACATGCTTAAGTTTCATATAGTTTACATATTTTACTACTTCTCCCCCTTTGGCATCATAAAAAATGAGATAATCAAGGAGTTTAAATAACATCTGTAACATCAGAGTATAAACAAAAACGTAGTTTAAAATAACATTTATAAACATCACTGTCAATACCTGATTTTGCCCAAGTAGTTTTCAAAAAAATTAAAAACTTAAAAAGTAACAAAATACAAAGGAAACAAAAATTTAAAAAAATATAAAAAAGGAAATACCACAAAAACACAATAATACTCTTTTTAGCCCTTTTTTTTAATCCATTTTCAGCCTTTCTTCTGAAGCCCAACACGTCTCTTAGCCCCATATACTTGCAGCCCATCCACTCAACCAAACCGGTTTAACCTAGATCCACAACCCATGACCTACCTTCACTTATCCTCACATCTATACCTAGCCGTCAACTACAATGGTCCCCCTACTTCTGCTCCATTTCCTCTCTTCCATGCCATTTCTCTCCTCAGCCACCAAGATTATGGTTTTCTCTCACTGGTCCCCTCTCTTTTTACAATACCTATGCTCACCATTTCATGCACAAGTTTCTTCCTACTCCATCTCTTTCATCTCCACGCACCACGTAGTCAACGCACTCCCGGCACACTCGACAGCAAGGCACAAGACGCACCATCTGCAGCAATCCATTTCGCGCATCATATAGCAGCATTTCACGAGATGCAGCTTCATCCCTCATTCTTCATCATACCTTGCCCATGCCAAATGCATCTTGGCCTTTAATTGGGGGCTCGGTTTTGGTTATAAATAGGAAGAGGAATAACTGATGAATGAGGGGGCTAAAGAGGATATAGAGGCGAAGAAAAATTTTTGGGTAGAGAGAGTTAATTTTCTAGGAATACAACCATTATTACTCAGCCTTTGGGGATCTGGGAAGGAGAAGATTCATCTTCTGTGTTTTCGAGTTGGGAGGTAACACATGATTTTCATTTTTGTTTTTTGGGTTATCTATTGTAGAGCCCTGATGGTTGATCTGGGGGTCTGAGTTATACTCATTTTAAACTCCAAAACCTGCAAGTGAAGGGGATACTCTTGATTCCAGAAATATGTGCTGAAATTTATTGTAACTTTGATCAAATATATTATCAGTAGGGTTTAATCTATGTTACTTAATTATTCTAATCTAATTTGTATCTTTAAATACTATATTGGTTGGGGATTTAATCTCTTTGCCATATATGATTCAAACTCTATGATAGAAACATAACGCTAATGGAGAGTGCAACAGTTATTGCTGTGGTTATTTCAAATCTAATTTTCGCAACATATGTTTTTGATTGTGGCAGTATGATTTTTTGAAATAGAACTTACTCTTGCTTCATCTTTGGTCAAAGTGGGTATCGGCGTTTGAATTAAACTTGGTTCACTATAGTGGTTCTGAGGTTGTTTCAAAGATTAAATACCATTATGTTTTGGATTTTATTACTCTTGGATTGTTTTGAAATATGGAGTATCCCTTAGCCCTAAGCTCATGTTGTTTTCCTTGAACTGTTTTTTTATTAGTTGCTTCACTATGAATTATGAATGAGATTATTCATTTTATTTATTTTTGTTGTTCCTTTTTATAGGATTGTATAAGTTTTTATTTTTTATTTTTTTCTGATTTATTTTATTGCATCCCCCCCTTTTGAGTTTCGTTGGTAAGGCATAAGCCATTATTTAAATTCTTTTTTTTTAATTTTTATTCATTTTATTTTGTTATTTTGTTATTATTTTGTTATTTTTGCTATTTTATTTATCATTTATCATGTTTATTTATTTTGCTGTTTTATTTTATTTTTATTATTTGATTATTTTTTGTATCATTGAAGGTGTCCGATGCACCTTGACTTTGGTTCAAGGAAAATAGGTGATTACGCCCAAAAACACTACGCGGTTATCACAGTATAGTATGGGGTGTCGATCCACAGGGAGACAGAAGAAACACTACAAGAATGTTACTAAAAGGAAATACCAATGAACAATTGATAAGAGAGTAAGTGAATAGCAATAGT
>JASKGM010084254.1:0-14238 GCA_034509205.1 Ceratonia siliqua | reverse complement strand
TCCAACCTTTATCAACCATTATTCCCTATAATTATACAAACAGTGAGATAGTTTCAACAACCACTATACCTCAAAATGATATGCATACAATATTAGCATTTAACCGTATGAGATTTACTATGGCTTAGGCTGGAATACAAACAATAGGATACAATATGACTCTCAAATTGCTCTATGGCACTATTAAAAAATTTTTCTATAAACTACCATTTAAAAATAATTTATAAAGAGAAAAAAATATATCTCTTTGTTATTTACACGTCCTTGAATGCAAAGAGAAAAAGAAAGTAGCAAAAAATATATGAAAATAGACAAACAACCTTAATTTTTTTTTTAAAAGGAGACGAAAGGAACTGAAGATAAAAATAAGTGTACATCTGTGCAACATATGGGAATTTCTATGTCTTTTGAGTATTCAAGTTTCTTCTATGTATTAAGAGGCTAAACAGAGAGTAGTCAGGAGTTCATAAATCATAATTGACCATTCAACGGCGGAAAAATAAAAGTTTCACGGCTAAAGACACAAAAGACAAGTCATCAAGTGACAATTGTATTTGTGATTGATCAGTCATTTGTTTCTCAACAAGCAATACAGTGCCTACATTATTGCAACAGCTTAAAAAAAAAAACTTTTTAAGTTTTGAACTCGAGGGTAGTATCTAGTATCTAGTATCTACTATCTAGTATATAGTATCTACTATCTACTATCTACTATGTAGTAATTAAGGTTGCAAAATGTTAGTTTCACAAGTGCTTTGAGATTTTGGTCAATGCTAAGGAATGAGATATTTGAGAAGCCTTATGCTAAAGTATATAGTAAGTTGGTGAGCATCCATATATGCATTAATTTTCTCAAGTAAAAATGTTAATATAAACAATGAACTTCATCTAATTTGTTAGTTTACACCATGAAAGACATATAACTAACCATAGCTTGCTTAAGGTTAATTAAGGTGACTGGGAATTGTGATTTACTGGGTGGGGTTGAAGTGTTTAGTTAGGTTATATATACTAACGGTTAGTATATATAGTGATATTAATAAGTTAGTTACCTGTACAATAAATTATGAATAAAAGACACATAACGAACCTATTGACTATATAATGATATTAACTTGGTTTGCACATTTGGCTTTTATTTTCGTTACTCTGTTTTACTAAAGTTATCATGTTTAGAAGCCTGTAGTTATATAATAGTTAGACTTAGCCTAATCATAAATTAAGTTGCAGGTTTGACTTTTGTTAATTTTTAAAATATTTGAACTTAAAATCTAACTTATGATAAAGTCTACCTATGAAAGTTTGAGCACTACAATTAATCAAATGAACTTTTAAGGCTTCATTATGTTTAAGGCTTTAAGCCAAGTGTAAACTAGGAGTGATGCATAGGATTTACTGGGTGGGGTTGAAGTCGTCACTAAATTTGTTGGATTGTGTGACACAATTGAAAAGTCGTCACTAAATATATGACAACTACATTCAGTGACGACATCTATAAGTCGTAACAGAAAACTTGGTCTTAGTGACAACTTTTACGTTCGTCACTGAAAAGTCACCATTAAAACTCAAATTTCTTGTAGTGCTTATTAAAACAAACTTTCTTTATACATTACAATATACAAATGAATTCTCATCATTTTCATTATACCACTCTAATTTCTCTCTCACAACCCAAAACCCTTTCTATTTGCAGCTCTTGGGACCGGACTAGGAAATATGTCTATAGGCTGAATAAACCTGCAAAGTAAAATAAATAAACTCTCCAATAGGGGTGAGCTTCAAGAAGTTCAGTGGGGACAACCAAATCAGACATATGATCATAACTCATGCAATGCATGTATCTCCCCCAAGACTCAACTCAACCATAAGAGTGATGACTCTACACTCAACCTCCAGTTAATCCCTCTATTTGGGTAATACTGGTGAAGAAGCAATAGAAATGACTGCCTTCATTTTATGGATGCTATAGAAGAGTAGCGATGACTTGGTATTTAATGGGGTACAGTGGTCTCCACCCCAAATTGTGCAAAAAGCTCTACAACAAAAACATGAATTTTTGGAGATCCAGGACCCTCATCCAGCTAGTAGTTAATTTGTCCTCCTAATTGCTTTGACCAACTCTATTATTGATTTGTTTTGCTTGACAGAAGGAACGTGTCCTTGGGTCTTATTCTTTATCCTATTTCACTGTAGTGAATTCCACTGTCTTTGGAAAAAAACAATTAGCCTTTTAATTCCTAAAGTAATAGATGTATGTTATTTTCTTAGTTTAAAAGGTACAGTACGACCTCTTTAAAAATTAATTATTTTTCTTCCAATGTGAGACATTTTTTTTAGTTTATTTAACGTGAGACATTATATTAATTCCTAAATTTGTTGCTTTTCTGAAAAATATTGACCTAGCTAAGTTTATGAATAAATACATTGAAATGCATCTAGATTGTAGACTATTAATTATTAAATGGACTTGAATTAAATTTATTCGGTATTATTTTTTGTCCCATTCCTTTGCGAAAACGAAAGGAGAAAGAGAAAAAGAAGTTTGTAAATCGTACGACAATATAGTAATCAAAATGTTGCCACTTGCTAAAAGGAAAGCGAAGGCTTCTAGAGAAGAGAGTTAATTAGTTCTGTTCTAATTGCGAATAATTGAATCTATTGTCTTTTCTTTTTCTCTCTCTGAACTTCTAGATGCTAGTAATTTGAGTTTTGACCAAGATAGAGGCTCGTTGTTATTTTTAAATTGCAAATTAAAATTTCTTAAGCAGAGTTTCATTTTCGTTTCAGTCATTTTCATCAGCCCTTTATTGTTTATTGATGTTGTATAAAAGAAAGAGAATATCATAATAGTGAAATTAAGACAACAATAATAACAGCCTTTGTATTTTTCCTGATTCTTGTTCAATGCATATTGAAGCTTGACTAATTTAATATATATATAATTGGACAAATAATTTCAGTACAAGAGAATATTGTACCAAATTAATATTTCGTATTTGTGAACAAAGACATCATAACTTAATTACAATATATATATATAGACGTAGCTATCATGCACAAGCAACAAATTCATTTTAAACCAAACATGCATGTATCGGAAAAATTCTACAAAAACATGCTTTTAAAAATATAATAGCGTTAATGGAACCACCCTAAATTGGATTTGTATTTGGCAAAATTTATCTATTCCATTTGATTTTAAAAATCTTGTTATGATGGTCTGACAATAACTATCCCATGAAGAAATAATTATTCCACAAGTAACAATATTTTCAATTATTAAAGAATAATGGTAATGGGATTATAGAAACTACCTATTATTAATGACGAGTAAAAAAAGACTCATGTTATTTGTATATTTTTTTTTTTTATAGAAACATTATTTCTACATATCCGTACCTTACACCCCACCTACATCTCAGTTTTTTAATATTATTTCTACTTATGTGGCTCTTCCTCCTCCTCCTCCCCTCTTCCCCTTTCTTTCCTTTTTGTTTTTTTTCATTTCCCTGACTGCCTGACACTTTCACCTCACCCTCTCGTCGCTGCCATTCAGCCCTCCCATTTCAGATCTCCCATTTCTCATTGTTTCTATTTTGCAACGGGAAGAAGTGCAGAAGAGGCCAGCAAAGAAGAGAGAAGAGAGAGGAAAATGAAAATGGAAACAAGAGAGAGTAGAACAACTCGATTTTGCAACAATTCGCAGTGAGAGAAAATGGAAATGGCAACAAAAAGAGAAGAGAGAGGAGAGAAAAGAGGGAAGAAATAGAAGAGAGGGGTGGCTGCATCGCCAGCACAAATAATGTTATAGTAAAGGGGTGTGGGAAAAGTGTGAATGTTAGGGTGTGGAAATAAGGAGATTGTTTTTCTTGTACCATCTTTATATCTCTTTTAATATATATTATTTTATTATTATTTATTATCTATTATCATCATTATTTTACATGAAATTAATAGTTAATATTAAATGTGTAAGAGAGGTGTAGGTTTTTTGGTGTATAAATAAGTAAAACATTATCTATATTTTTAAGTTCTATAATAAATAGAATAAATATTAATTATTTAAAATTATGAATAATAAACAATTATTGAAAATTTTAAAATGGTTTATCAATCTTATTAAATAAAAAGTGGACCAAGACACTAGTATTAAGAATAAGAGTGACCAGTTCATTTATATACGGCTAGTTGAGGTGGTTCGTCTAAATTTATTTAGTTAAATGAGGCTACAATATCGAATTGCATATTGTATTTTTAAATAGTAAATAAAAACTATTATAGTTAATATAACATTTCAAAAGGGTTAGGGTAGCATGGCCTTTTGGAAACATCAAACAAAACGATATTTTAGTATTTATAGAAATAACGAAAGAACACACATAAAAAGATATAGATGCACAAAGAAAAATATAAAAAGTTTACGTGGTTCGAAGAACAAAAAAATTTTCCTACGTCCACTATAAGATTAGAGTTTCAATATAGAAGAGGTAAGCTCAAACTCTTTTAAATACAAGGAGATTAGAGAGCAACGCTTCAGGTTTAAAAATGCCAGTCTTGGAACGAGTGACCATAGGAAGACAAGAGACAAGTGGCGCTGTTGTAGGAGGTGAAGGAATGTTAGAGCTTGGAGATGCATCAATCACTGAGCAAGGTGAGGTGTACTGTGCACAGACCCATTCAGAGGCTGAAGAGATAGCTTCAATTTGTATCTGAGTAGTATCACCCTTCAGAGAAGATAAGTCATTAAAAACAGAATCATTGCCACTTGTACTAGTTGGGAAAGGAACAATGCTGTTTTGATTAGTACCAAACAACCTAGTATCAGTCCCAACTTGTGTAGGAGATGCAATAACCAGCTTAGATAGACTTTGTGGAGAAATAGAAGAAATATAGTTATGCCTTGAGTACCACCAGAAGTATTACCTTGACTGCCATAACCAGTGATATTTTGATCGCCTCTATACTAATGTTTTTGCACAATATGTCAAATCTTACCACATAATTGACATTGTGGTCGATTGGAGTTGTACCGGCCCTTTCCTTTACCTCGGGCATTGGAACCATGCCAACCTTGTGAGCTTCTTGAATTATTCTACCAGTTTTGTCCACTTTGTGAACCTCCTACATTATTCTGCCAATTTTGTCCACCTTGTGCACCTCTTGAATTACTCTGCCACTGTTGCTTGGTTTGAACATTTGCAATGTTGGCTAAAGCTCTTGAAAGAGATTCAGTATTATGAATTTGACACTCTGAGGCAAGGAGAAAAGTAGAAGCAGCCTTTAAACAATATGCAGAAATTACAGCAACTATAGATTCATATTTATTGCCTAATCCAGCAAGAATAGCCAAGGTGTGATCAACCTTTGAAATCAGATGTCTACACGACGCTAATATGTCACAGAGAGACTTCATAGTGGTAAGATATTCAATCATTGACAGAGCACCTTTTTTCTGAGTCTGAAGCTGTAACTTATATTGCATCACTCTTGCACTAGAGTGATGTGAATGATTTTGAGCCAAATTATTCCATAGATCCAGTGAAGAATTGCACCCTACTAGTTGCGGAAGCAAACCTAGAATAATTAATGATAAGGTCCATGAGACAAGGAGTGAACCTTGCCACAGAAAAACAACATAATCTGGATTCAACATACCATTTCCTTCCTCTGTTACAATAAACTCTGCTAGAACTGGTTGCGTTCCGTGAACGTATCCTTCCAGACCGTAACCCCTAATTGTAGCAGAGATATGTTGCTTCCATGGGAGAAAATTGTTCTCCTCAAGCTTTACACTCACCATCTAACTATTCAGTGTCACAATCACTGGTGAGATTTGTGTGACGGCATGAGGATCGCCATCGGTGCTAGCTATAAGCTCTAATACCATGAAAAATAGTGCAAAAGAAAGAAATAAACCAGTAACTGGAAGTAAAGGAAAATGAAGATATTGTATTAACCAAAACCTAACTAAAGTACAAGAGGAGTACAATATGTATACACAAGCTAACTTAGCTACTATCGTAGCTTCTAGAATCAGAACCTAATAACCACTCATAACAGAATAGTTACAACAATGCCAGCTCGGCTAACAAATACACCTAAGCCAAGTTCCAATACGAACTCTAACTTTAATATATTCTTTCAATTGGTTACCAATTCATGTAAATATACTCCTCTAGTGCCTCGAAAACTTAGTGCGACACTTCCTCAACAACTAAACATAGAGGCCAATCGGGTTGCACACAACCCTAACTAATTCTATATAGTCACATCTTTATTCTCAACATGTTTACTACTTTCTGTGTCACAAGTTACAACCTACCAGGTGTTGTGACTGGCACTAGGGTTAAGAGGCCTAGACTTTTCTAGCCCAAACTAGCCTACACTAAAAACATACTCTTTTCATTAATCATTTTATGCGTAATTCATCAAATATATACATGTTCAGGTTCACGTTGCACGAGAATTGGCTTATACAAATTTTCATATGATCCATAATGCTTTCTTTCATCATAGGCCCATTCTCATTCTTACTGTAGCACTTGAGCCCAATCAGTTGTCTATTAATGTAGATACCTAGAAAAAAAACATCTAGTAAGCAAATATGCACCACGAATGAAACAAATTAATATGATCAAGTAGAAGATAGTTAAATCTTCTTGTCATGACCCAACTCACTGGGTCATGACTAGCCCTAGGATTAAGGGCACCTTCACCCACCAACCTAAGCAAGCCTACCACCCATCATATTGAACTACACCTGATATAGCAAATTACATTTGTTTTCAAATAATGGAGCATTTTTCATTAATACAAAATCTTATGAAAATCATAATTCATACAATTTAGAAATCTTAGTTTGTCTTAGATTACAATCTGTCATGCTGAACTCTTTGTTTCATCCTAAAGCGCATCCTATTTGCAACTCTAGGAATCGGATCAGAGAATGCAACTATATGGTGGAATGACTTACAAAATAAAATGAAGTCATCGAAGGGGTGAGCTTCAAGAAAGCTCAGTGAGGAAAATTCAAACCTAAAACAAATTCATGACTCACGTAATGCATGTATGCATAAAACTCTCAATACACACTTTTTGGCCTGACGATGCTTGATAGAACTTCCTCTATAAGGGGTGGTGTAATCCCTAAGTGACTGTGGCTGCTCTTCATCTAACACTTCAACCATTGCACTCTAATGGATTAAAGATTGAGTTCTTTCCTTCCTATTCCTCCTGCAAGTTCTTTTATCTAAAGATTAAAGAGGAAAGAATCTGAATTCTTTTCACTAGGCATGCAACAACCTAGAACACCTTTAAAAAGAAAAGAAAAGTTCAATTTAAGACTGAAAAGTTGGTACTAATATAAACAAAATAGCGAAACAAATTCCCCGGCAATGGCCTCAAAAACTTGTTAATTTTTTCAAACACAAGTGCACACTATCGTCTAACAAGTAATAAAGGGTGAAAAGAGTATCGTCCCATGAGGAATTAGTATTAGCCTATTAAGTATCAAAATCATCATCCTCAACATTAATCAAACTAACTACTAGCAAATAAGTAAATTAAGAGACACACATTAACAATAAATTTAAAAGCAATCAACTAAGAGACGAATACCACTAATTTTGACAAGCCTAGGACTACAGTCTTCCCCGACACTTCACAAGAACCAATTCCTTCCTCACTCGATTAATTAATTAACTAGATTCCTAGCCAGGGTGCTAGAGCATCCAATTACCTTTCCCAAGAGTCAATGGAAATACCCCTAGTTAGAGTTACCTTATATTCCTATGAGTAATTTCTAATCTAAGAATTCATTAAGTTTAATACCCTTATAACTACATATGTTGTGCCAGTATATTCCTATCTTGCACAAACTCAAGGCTTTCGCTCAATGATAACTCACCTTCCTACCCAAGCCAAAACCCCAATATCCTTTTCCCAAAGTCCATAGAGTTCCTAAATTCAATTCAGTTAATGGCTAATCAATTAGAAGCATTAAGCACAGATAGAAAGAATAATCAAATGATAATTAATTGAGATTAATAAGTAAAATTCAAGTCAAACTACTTGTGGCTTCAATTGCAACCTAGATGAAAAATTACTGCGTTAAGGAGTTGTAAAAACATAAGTTAGTGTTATATCCAAAATAAGAAATTCCATGAGGAAAAGATAAGAGAATGAGAAATAAAAATAGTTGATGGCCTGAGAATCATCTTCCTATCTCTGAGAACTCCCACGTAGCTATAACACCTTCTCTCCCAAACTTAGTAGCTATTTTCTCAATTAAAAAATCCCACTTTTCTTATGTATCTACTAATATTTACACCAATTATCGCATGGGTGCCGTGGCTCTAAGTCCTAGTGTTTATTGTTGGATTCTTTACTTGGGAACTGTGGTGCTCTGTGATGGGTGCTATGGCACTGAGCTACTTGAAACTTAGCTGATGCCATCTTAACTTAGGCGTTACAGCGCTGAGCTTCTTGGAATTTGGTCAGAGGAGCTTTAAGTGCTAGCTATCCTACTGTTACCTTATCTGACAAAACACTCAGAAAGCTAGTCATTTACTCAAAAATCCATATAACAGTGATAAATTATTCATTTGGAAGCTTCAGTAGTTAAATAATTTTACATTCATCAAATACCGCCAAACTTGAGCTTTTGCTCATCCCTAAGCAAAATAAGAGAAAACTAAATATTGCAGGCTATAACAAAATCATGACAAGGTTTTCCTTCAGGGGATTGGTCATCATATAGGCCTCAACAGTTTCACCCAAGTTCTAACTCAAAGAAACATTGAAATATCGTACTGCTATAGAATTTTATCTCACATGCCAATTTCAACTACCTAAACCACTTGAGAGTGTGTGTATGTGGTCATTAACAATTAGTTACCTACTACTCCACTTGAGAGATTCCTCTATTTTGAACATGCATAATTCTCGTATCACTTGGTCCTAGTCCAACTCTTCACTTAAGTAGGTCGTATACTGATAATCTTCTTTAATATCCTCCAGGCTATAGTAATGGTTGATGGTGTTGCGATTAAATGAGACCTGCTTCCCATGCACAAAGACATGGAAGTGGTTATGCTCATATGCATTGGCATAGAGTTCTCACACCACATGCAACATCGTCACTTGAGGCTAGGTGGTGAACTGTTCCCACCCTGCTTTGTGATCTAGAGACTGACTCAGGATCCCGAGTGACAAAAATTTTCTGCCCCTAAATTCCATTTTTCTTAACCATAGTGTTCTTATACTGTTCAGCAGCCTCAGAGCCTTACACACACAATAACTAACCAATGAAACGCCAAATAACAATATCACACAATAATAATCCAAGAATAGTAATAGCCCATAAGAATAACACTATATGTCACTCAGATGAAACACATAGTAATCACTGAATAGCAGTCAATCGCCACTATTGAGTCATACATAATGAGAAAATAGTTAACCATAATCATAATGGCTCAATTTCTCACCTAAGATGACCTTCGCAACAAAGGAGCAATGGAATACTAAAACAGCAATGGTGAGGGCACTTGCAGATTGTTGAGGGCAGATTAGTGTTATGGCTTTGTGGAAGCACGCAAATAGTGAGGCATTTCGAGCTAGCTAATGGTTGGAGAGTAGCAAGGTGGTTAAGCAGTGAGAATGGGGGCTAGAACTGGCAAAAAATGTGGGGAAAATTGGTAGAAAACCAGGTTTTAAACACAGGTTATGTTGCGGTGCCATAGCGTAAGAGGTAGGGTGTTGCGGTGCCTAGTCCTAATTTCAAAATTGCCTCAATTTGCCTTCTTTTAATATAAAGTCATGATGCTAGATGAGTAACATCATGGCTTTGGACTCTTTAGTTTCCTCATATTGGATCCAAGGCGGGTTACGACGATGAACTCTCTAGTTTGTTTCTAGAGTATGGTGCTAGGGATTGAGGCTGTAACTCTAAGAACTAGAATTCCCCTCTAAATTTTGCCATTGGCACCCTTGCTTAAAGAGCTAGGGCCATGGTGCTAGGCTCTATATCCTACAAACCAATCAAAAATGAGTGTCAACACTGCTAATCAAAAGACTAGAAAGGGACAATAGAAACACACGAAACAAAGCTAAACAATACAAAACAATTAAAAGAAGCAAGAACATAGAAAACTTGGGTTACCTTCCAAGTAGCACATGGTTTGTAGTCATTAGCTAGACTTCCTCAAATCTTATTACAATTCAGCTAAATTGATGGAAGACCATTGATGATCAATGGATCCTCCCCAGTACCGCTTTAAGCATTAACCATTCATGGTGAAGTTCCTGTTAAAGCAATACCTGCTTCCTGGTCTCAAACTGGCATTGCATCTACTTTTTGTCATGCCACTTATTGGCATTTTATTTATACAACTTGGCATTTTCATAGGCTTAGAGACGAAACTCATCCATCTCATTCAACTGCAACAAGCGCTTCTCACCTGCTATGGGCAAATCAAAATTTAATTTCTTAATGGCCCAATATGCATTGTGTTCCAATTCCATTGGAAGGTGACACACTTTCCCAAACACTAAGTGGTACGAAGACATCCCAATAAGAGTTTTGTATATGATCCAATAACCCCATAGTGCATCATCTAATTTCTTGGACCAATCCTTCTGGCTTGGTTCATAGTTTTCTCTAGTATTTTCTTTAATTCCCTGTTGGTTAGTTTAATTTGTCCATTGGTATGATAATGTTATGCAGTTGCTACTTTGTGTTTAACCTAATACTTGGCCAAGAGGGCTTTGAACTACATATTGCAAAAGTGAGTACTCCCATCATTGATGATTGCTCATGGGATACCAAAGCAAGTGAACACATTTGCATCATTAGTAGGCAGTGCAATAACTTCAACCCATTTGGACACATGGTTCACCGCTATCAGTATGTACTTATTTTCATAAGATGACACAAAGGGCCCCATGAAGTCAATACCCCACATATAAAAAATATCCACCTCCAATATGTTGTTGAGTGGCATCTCATGTCTACGAGATATATTATCCGTCCTCTGGAACCTATCACATTTAGGCACAAACTCATGAGTATCCTTAAACAAAGTGGGCCAATAAAAACCTGTTTGGAGGACCTTAATTTTATTCACTCCATAGTACCTGCCATAGTCTGATGAATGGCAACACAATATAATACCTTCCACTTCTTTTTCTGGTACGCATCACCTTAATATATGATATGCACACTACCTAAATTGAAAAAGCTCATCCCAAACATAAAAGTTAAAATCATAAAAAAAAAAATTTCTTTTGTTTGGAATGTAGATTAAGAGGAAAGATTTTGCTCACAAGAATATTTACAAAATTTGGATACCAAGGTACCCCTTTTCGTTGGCAAGTAAAGTGCTTCTCATATGGGAATGATTCATTGATATCCCTAACACCAATTCCATTTGAACCATTGTCAAACTAGGAAAGATTATCAGCTACATAATTTTCTATACCTTTTTAGTCCCTAACTTCTAAGTCAAACTCTTGAAGCAATAAAACCCATCGAATCAACCTGGATTTTGCGTCCTTCTTATCCACAAGGTACTTAATGGCTGAATGATTAGTGTAGACAATTACCTTAGTTTACACTAAATAAGAACATAATTTATCAAAGGCATATACCACAGCCAATAGCTCTTTTTTCAGTTGTAGTGTAATTCATCTAAGCTTCATTAAGGGTCTTACTGGTATAGTATATGCCATGAAAAATCCTTGCCCTGCGTTGGCCTAGGACTGCACCCACTACATAGTCACTAGCATCACACATAAGTTCAAAAGGTAATTGCCAATCTGGAGCCACAATTATGGGAGTTAACACTAATTTCTACTTAAGTAGCTTGTAAGCTACAAGGTACTCTTCATCAAGGTACATCTTTCTCCAACAAGTTACACAAAGGTTTTAAAATTTTGGAGAATTCCTTAATGAACCTTCTACAAAACTGCTTAACCTAAAAAAATGCATATACCTTTCACTGAAGACGAGGAAGGTAAATTCTCTATAGTTGTAATCATGTCCCTATCAACTTCTATTCCCTTAACAGATATCCTGTGATCCAATACTTTCCCTTTTTGCACTATGAAGTAGCATTTTTCCTAATTAAACACTAAATTTGTCTCTACACATCTCTGAAGGATGAGAACTAAATTATCAAGGCATTGATAAAAATAATCCGCAAAGACTGAAAAGTCATCCATAATCACCTTAACAAACTTCTCTACCATATTAAACAAAATGGTTATCATACACCTTTGGAATGTAGCTTGGGAATTTCATAGCCTAAATAGCATTCACTGAAATGCGAATGTTCCATAGGGACATGTAAAGGTATTTTTCTCTTTATCTTTAGGTGTTATGGCTATATTGTTATAGCTCAAATATCCATTTAGAAAGCTATAAAAGGCATGTCTGGCCAATTGGTCTAGCATCTGATTAATGAATGGTAGGGGAAAATGATCCTTCTTGGTGGCTTTATTCAACTTCCTGTAGTTCATGCATACTCCCCATTTAGTCACTATTCTGGTCAAGATTAGTTTATTCTTCTCATTGGGCACTACTGTTATACCTCCTTTCTCTGTCACACATAGCACAAGACTTATCCAAGAAATGTCTGAAATTGGATAAATTATCCTAGCATCTAACCACTTTATGACTACCTTTTTCATAAATTCTTTTATTATTAGGTTTAGCCTACGTTGGTGCTCAATGGTGGATTTGCATTTTCTTCTAAGAATTTTTTATGCATACAGATAAAAGGGCTAGTCCCTTTTATGTCATCAATATTCCACCCAAAGCCTATTTATACTCCCTTAAAAATTTATTTTCTTGTAATTCATCAAGGCAAACAGAGATAATAATTGGAAAAGCATATGAGTTCCCCAAGAATGCATATCTCAAATGCTCAGGTAATGGTTTCAACTCCAATTTAGGGGTTCTTCGATGGATGGCCTTACCTTAGAGTTCTTATCAATAGGTATATCTAATGCTTCAAATTGAACTCTTAACCTATAAAAATGAGGTGCAGCATCTAACAGTTGCAAATACTCCCTATACTCAATTCTAGTAACATAAGATGAATGTATAATGTATTCTGCAAGAGGATTGCTCAGGTATTCATTAGTAAATACCTCTACTACACACTCTGCAACCAAATCTATTCTGAAACATTCATCGGCCTCCTTTGGGTACTTGATGGCTTAGAAAACATTAAAGGTCACTTCCCAGTCTTGAATCCACATAGTGAGTTCTCCTTTTTGCACATCAATGAGCACTCCACCTGTTGCCAAAAATGTTTTCCTTAAAATAATGGGCACCTTTCTATTTTCCTCCATGTCCAAAACAATAAACTCTGTAGGGAATAAATTAATATACCTTCATCAAAATATCCTCTTCAATACCTTTAGGATAAGTGAGGGACCTATTAGCAAACTGCAGAGTGATATTAATAGGCTTCACTTCAGTCAAACCCAAATTCTTATAGATAGATAATAGCATCAAATTTATACTAAAACCCAAATCACATAGTGCCTGGCCCAATAATTGACTACCAATGGTGCAGGAATGGTAAAAATGCCTAGATCCTTAAGCTTAGGAGGTAACACTTTCTAAAGGATAACACTACAATCTTTTGTAAGGGCGACTGTTTCAAAATTCCCAATTTTCTCTTCCATGACAATTTTTATTTCACAAATTTCACATAACTTAGCATCTGTTCCAAGGCATCAGCAAAAAGGATATTGATATGTAATTTTTTGAAAACCTCTAAAAACATAGAAAACTGAGGGGTTGTTTGGAATAGTTTCCATTTTATTATTTTGTAAAATAGTTTTTGAGAACAAAACTAAAAAACGCTTTTATAGAACAAAAAAATAAAAAACTTGTTTGGATGTAAACTTTGAGAACAATTTTTTTAAAACAAAAAAATAGACAACTTGTTTGGAGAAAACACATCAAGAAACAATTTAAAAAAAATAAACTTGTTTGGTTGTAATACAAATTTTTAATTGCCCCTTTTACTATTGGGCCTGTGGTCTTGTGAACACCTAATTTTGTCCAGAGATTTGTCAAATTAATAAATTTTCTCCCAAAAGAAAAATTAAAAAATAATAATAATATAATAATACAAAAGCAAAAAAGAATAAAATAAAAATAAGAATAATCATTATTAAATAAAAGGAAATAAAAAAGAACACAAATAATATATGAAAATAATT
>JASKGM010084242.1:0-47730 GCA_034509205.1 Ceratonia siliqua | reverse complement strand
TAGACTCTGAAATTCAATCCCATCTTATGAGGGAGCCAAAAGATGTAGTCAATTCTCAAGTAGAACAACAACAACCAATATATAATGAAGTCGTAAAGTTCACCAATCATATACTTATGAGGGTCCCATATATCTGGCCACTGATACAGCCAGGTTTTGCAAATAAGGTGCTAAGGATCTTGAGGTGTTGGAAGGAAGAGATGGAAACTATGACATTTGACTCTTTGGGATCCGGTGATGCTTTGGTATTTACGTCGCAGTACCTCCAAATAATAAAGTTGCTTGTAGAAGTTTGGGAACACTTCCTTCCAGAGAAATAGTTATTTTCTCATGTAATGGGAGAATTGGACTATAAGCTGGCAAAGCTTGATAGAAAGGTTAAAGAATTCAGAAGTAGGTTTATAGGGTTTTCTACAGAAGAGGAGTTGAATGTCTTGGAGCTAATGTTAGTGACTTGTGCCCTCAGGCTGAGTAAAGTTGAACTGTGCTGTCACATTCTTACATTAAAGAGGTTGACTGTAATATTTTCACAAGTAGAATATCTCCTTAAAGAAAGGTCCGCCGTGGCATCCACTTTTGTAGTTGAACTCAGGAAATTGTTATGTGAAAGTGGTACCTCCATAAATGGAGCTTCCTGTAGTCCATTGGAGTTTGATAGATGTCTCAAGTTCTTCTCCCTAAAGCAGTTCATATTTCATGGAACAATCAGGCATTTACATGTAGAGCTAGGTATTCCCAAGAATGACTTTGAACATCCTCTTCCATTTGTTTCAAGACTACCTGTTGGTATAGCGTGTGAGATCACTCTCCATAATATCTTAAGTGAGAACAAGATGTGACTGATCGGTTTTACCACCAAGTTGAAGTTGATAAAGTTTGTTTGACTTCTAGAAGAAGTGTAGAATTTTGTCCCATTAATGAAGTTGCGGGTATGGAAAGCAGTAATGCTGTGAATGTAATCAGTGGGGAACCTTCTTTTAGTCCTCCAAATTCAGTAAAAAAAAAAATGAAGGATAAAGGTTGCCTAGTATTTGTAATTCTAGGGCATCTCTAATTTTAGCTGGGAAAGTTGCAGTCATTTCCATGGGGCTAAATTTTTGGCATATTCTATGGCAATTATCCTAGTGAAGATGCGAATTCGAGGGCGAATTCTCTTCAACCTGGCGAGGATGATGCAACCCATAATGACCACGTGGCTTTGACCTTCATAGGGAGATATGGCCTTAGTGGTGTGTTGTCATTTTGTCTCTGTTTTTCTGTTGTAATTGGTGTGTCGTTTTGGCTGTAGTTTTAGCTGTAATTTTGCTGTCGTTTTGCTGCATTTCTGCTGATTGCTAGGGCTGGTTTTATACCTCTGTGGGTTATCTGTTTCGGGGTTTTTTTTGGATGAATATATTTCAGTGAAGTCTCACGCAGTGAGTATTAATGTTCTATCTTCTGCATTCTTAGTGCTGTTGAGCCTAGGATTGCAGTTGGTTGGTGTTTGCTATTTCATTGTTGTTCAGGTTTTGTTCTTTTACTGCATCTGCTGGTTGGCTTCTTTTGTTTCCATTTCACGCTGCATCACCTTGATATCATCTATCAATGTAGATTTCACTTATATGTTGGCTAACAAAACACCTAAGGCTAAGCTTTCAAAGCTAACACCACTGGCCATATACTCTTTCAACTCTTTGATAACCCCGACTACACCTAGCCTAAAAGTACGACAAACTACCCATAAACTTCCTACTCAAAGTGTTTGCTACTACTTCTACTTTTCTTATATGGTAAGATATCGACCAATCACAGTCTTTCAAATATTCAAATAATCTTTACTTTCTTAAATTCAGGCAATTCTAATAAAAAATGTACTTGAGGCTCTTGTGGTCCATAAAGATTTCATAAGTTTACCTATATAGGTATTGCCTTTACGCCTTGAGTGTAAAGATCACATATGAAATTTCTAAGTCATAAGTAGGATAAATCTATTAATGTCTTTCTAAATGTTTCAAAGTATAAGTGATAATCTTACCATTTTGCATCAATATACAACCTAATTCGATTCAAAAAGCATCACAAAACATCATATATTAACCTAAATATGAGGCTAAGGAAAAAATAAGGTCCAATGGTAAGGCAAGTTTTAAGCTTTTGAAAATTGTGTTCATAGGCTTTTAATTAGACAAAATTTATATTCTTTTGGGTTAACTGAATTACCAAGTGTGAAAAATTTTCCATGAACCTACGGTAATAACCAGTTAACCCTAAGAAACTTCAAACTTCTAAAACATTTGTTGGACATGACTAGTTTTGTACCACCTTTACCTTCTTAGGGTCAACACAGATGCCTTCCCTAGATACAATATGGCCCAAAAAGGTTACTTTTGGCAACAATAATTCACAATTAGAGAATTTATCATACTACTTGTTTTCTCTAAGGGTTTGGAAAATAACATAGAGATAATTTTCATGTTTTACTTCACTTGGAGAGTATATTAATATGTCATCAATGAAGATGATGATGAACTTGTATATAAGAATGACTTGAACATCCTATTATCAAAACCATGAATGTTGTAGGGGCTTTAATAAGTTCGAACAACATTAGTAGGAACTTGTAGTGCCTATAACAAGTGCGAAAAGTGGTCTTAGGAATATCTTCCTTCTTAATGTGAAGTTGATGGTAGTTAAAGCATAAACTAATCCTTAAAAGCATTGAGCCCCTTGTATCTGATCAAACAAATCATTGATTATGGGCAACCGATACTTGTTCTTCATTTTGACCCTGCTCGGTTGTTGATATACATTATCAAAATGACCCATCCTTCATTTTCACATAAAGAACTAGAGCTCCCCATAAAGAAGTACTGTGGTATATGAAACCCTTATCAAGAAAATCCTATAACAAGCCTTCAGTCAAAGATAAATCATTCTTACCAAAGTTAACCCTTAAGAGACTTTGTAATAGTCATGTTTAGCTAAATATGTGTTGGACCTAACTAAGCATTTATGGTGGAAATTTTGGAAAGCTATAGGTACTATGGAGTTGTCAAAGTTGAGAAGTAGCATGTTAAGAAGAATATTAAATTAGGCGCAAAGTTTTAGGCCTGGTTGATTGGACTAAGTGGATGCTAAAAAATAAAAACCTCAAAAGCACTATTTTTTAAATAAAATGCAAGAGTTTTGGCTGAAGGTGCCATGGGGTGATATTCAGAGGTAAGAAATTAGTTCCTTACGTCATATTTATCGGTTTTTTTACTATAATTTGGCTCTGCCTTTCGTTTATTCTCAATAATTTCCTAATTTACTCTATTCTTGGTGATTGGACAATACCACGGCTGGGTTTTGAGTGTTCCCTATTATGTAGCTAGTGAATTGGAGTATTATACCATTATTAAGAGGTAGAGTAATCCTTCCTTGACTCCCCTATAAAGTTTATTAGGTTTTGATTAAAATATTTTCGATTACAATATATGCCAGAAACCTTGATTTAAATATGGATGAAATAACTATGAATATGTAAGGTCATTTGACCTTTAATGGAACTGATAGGTAATATTGAATGTATTGTTTTAGCCTAAAACAATCGTTGCATGATTCTGACACATCGGGTAATGTCGTGGTAGCTGTGAGTGGGAATAATTTCTTATAGTAATTAAGAAGTGTTCCTTTACTCTTTATGAGTGTGTGTGTGTATGTTGTACTGAATATTATTTGTATGATTTAATCTTGTAGCATATGTATCATGTATCTTTCGTATTTTCTTGGAAAAGGTTTATTTCTTGAGTAAGTTAGTGAACCTATAAACTATGAACTATGTGGTCAATTCTATAGTATATTGGGGAAGTATTTTCTGAAAAATTCGTAGTTTGTAAAATGTGAACCTTGTGATCAATTCAATGGTCTCTTGGTGAATTGTTTTCTAAAATCCTTGATGTCTGTGAAATGTGAACCCAACGATTGATCAAATAGTTTCTAAGTGAATTTGTTCTGGAAATCAAATTATGAAAGATTCTGTTTACAAGTATGTGAACAATTTGGTGGGTATAACTCTTAGAGTCCCATCTCTAATAAGAACCCTAGGATTAATCTTGAACTATCAGTTTTCACTAGATTGAGAAGCTCTCTGGTGCTTGTTAGCCTATCATGCCTGATACAATGGACATGATTGAATGATATATATTGTGTGATAACCTGGACATGACATAATGGTATTTTTGCATCATATGCATTTTCGTCAAGATGAACAATTCCTTGATGCCTGAAAGCCTATTTAGCCCATTTCTCATTCGGTAAGGTTACATCTTGAATATTTCTTTATTTTGGTTGGGATTATTTGTCTGTTTAAATTTTGATTTTATTGTTTTGTTTTCACTTATGAAACTAAACTATAGATTTTGATATAGACCTTGATTTTTGAAAACTGATTTCTATTATGTATTTTACTTAAAGGAAATCCTTCATATATAATATGTTTATTTTTGTGTGATGTCCTAATTTCTATTGGGCACATTTTCATTCACTAAGTCAGTAGACTCACGCTTCTCTATTTCATTGTTTTTAGCTCTAGAGGGTATTCAGTAACAACCTCCACCAGCCTAACTTACTGCATTTGACTTGGCAAGATACTCCTAGAAACAAACTTGGTATCCCAGAGGATGTTACTTGGGATCACTAAGGACATTTTTTGAATGTGTGTTCTTAAAATTTATTCTATTATTGGTATCTGAACTTCTGTTGTTGTCAAGGCCGAGCCCTTTATTCATAAATTTATTTTGAATCTTTAGTTTATTGTTGGAGTTGAGCTTCCTACTAGTTTTGTTTTAGATTGTATATATAGTCAATGTCCTATTTATAAGAGACACTTTGCTGGATTTTAAACACAGTCTTTGGACTTATTTAAACTTTGTTTGCATTTACATTGAATATGTGTGTAAGGCTTTTGGGTATAAGGATCATTCTATGCATTATGGCGATCGTATCCCTAAGTTAGGGTGTGAAGTTTATCATCAACTTATTGTTGAATTCTTAAAATTAACTATAGTGATGCATCATTTTGTGACCACATAATTATATCATAATAAATAACTATTTTTTTATGAAAAAAATTATAACACAATCATTAATCACTAAATAACTTATATGTTAATTTGTTAATATTTGCACACATTTTGATTTTGAATAATATTTTTAGTTCATTCAAAAGAATGCCATTTATGTCAATATTAAGAGATTTATACAAAAAAATAATGGTAATTAAAGAATTTAACAAAGCTAAAATTCAAACATAGAACATGTAATACTTTTAATAATGTTATATGTTTGTTTTGAGTAATGCTATTAATCCAAAAAACTTTATTTATAAATTATGTATAAATTGTTATGGTGATTGTATTTGAATTCAAATAGACCCTCTTAAATGTTTTTGGTCAAATTTAAATGCAGCCATTCCAAACTTTATTTATTGATTGACTTTTTTGCCCTTTATTTTTTTAATCTAATTTGTTATGTATTTATGATTTTATTCCCTAAATTCATATGTTTGCTTATTGTGTGGTTGAAAAAGTTTGCTCTCAAATCAAGTAACCTTCGCTTTATTTCTATCTTCAAATATAATTTTCAATATAGAATTGCCATCCCCAAAATTAATGATTTATATGAAATCTTCATTCCTTCCCTCAAATCATTTATAATATTTTTTTGTGTTTAAATTTATATTGGAATGCATATATTGTGATAGTTATTAAACTTTTATTTTTATAAATAAAAGGACTATATTGTAGTTTTGTATTTATAATATTTATTATTTAGTTCATTTTTATTTGAACTTTCAAAAAAAGGAAAAGAAATTTTTAGTCCATTTTTAGGTTTGAGCAATTACTTTTCTTAGTTACTGTGAAAATTATAATGGCTACATGTGCTTAACCTCTCAACGAAAAGTAATCATCTCTAGGGATGTCGTATTTGATGAACGAACCTTCCCTTTATCTACCTTGACAGCTCTTAATCCTTAACTTCCTTCTTCTAAATCTTCTGTGCTACTACGGTATTCTCCTTCCTTGTCTTTCTCACAATCCAAAGTCTTAATCACACCCTTACATCTTCTCTCGACATCTTAGAATGCTAATCTTGCTGTCTTGATTTAGTAAATACTTGTGATATATCTCTTGTTATGATAACTAATGATGCTTTACGTACATGTGAAACTTAGAGCTGTCAAAATGGGCTGAGCCCGCTAGGTTGGCCTGCCTAGCCCTACAAATGGGGTGGCTTGGGTTGAAAATTCCCAACCTGCCTTTTTGGTGGGCCAACCTGCCCCACCCTGCCTAAATGATAGGCTAGGGTGGGTTAGGGGCATGCTAGCCCCTTTTTTTATGGCCAAAACGAACCGTTTTGGCCCGCACCCCTTTAACCCTTCGTCCTTCCTTCCTCCTTTCCCCATTACCAATTCCTTCAAATGGAAATAACCTTTCCCCCGCTGAGCACTCAAGTAGCAGCCACGCCAAGGCGACACTCACCAAATCATGACCACGACAATGACTGTGTCAGTGAGCGATGATGAGTGATGGCGACTCCACTAACCACAGCAAGAAAACCCATAAGCTGAACCTCAATTGTCTTCATCATATTGTAGTTACATAGAAGCTTCGCTAAGCTGCAATTTCTTCCCCTTATTCAGATTTGTGTTTATCATGGGATATAGGATGATTGTTGTTCTAGGTTTTAGGGCTACTTTTGGTGAAGTTTCGGGAAGGTTTCCCTAGGATTTTTGTTATCTGATTTAGGCCTAAATTTTTGTCATCATTCTAGGTTTTTTAGAATATTGATTTCAATGATATTTCTATGAGGATTTGGGTTACTTTGTGTGGGGAATTTTCCTTTAATTTTCTGTTATAGCAACTCAGTTTTAGTTCCTTTGATTTTTTTGTTTTGCGTTTAATCTTATATGATGAGCTTGGTCTCTTGGTTTCTATTTTGGTTGTTTTGAAAAATGATTTTTATTTCCTTCTTTCAACCCTTCATATAATGTGAATACTTGGTTTTTCTAATAATTTTTATTTTTATTTTTGGTGAGTTGGCCAGCTTAACTCGCAATCCTCAGCAGGGCGGGTTAGGCTGAGATATTTCTATCCCACCCTGCCCCGTTTGGCAACAGGGCAGGGTGGTGTACCTTGACATCTCTAGTGATACTTTACTTGTCACTTTAGATATCTCTCAAGTGCAAACTACACAACCATATTGAATTACTATTTCTACTGAGCACAGATCTATCTTTGATTCTCCAAGCTTACCCCAAACTCATTATATGATCACTGTAGAAGAGGAGTTATCTCAATAAAATTAGAGACTAGAAATGAATGGAGTATAATGCCTTCATGAAAAATAATACTTGGATATTAGTCTCTTTGCTAATAGGAAGGGATGTAATAGGATGCAAATGGGTGTTTAAGGTGAAGGAGAACCAGATGGCTCAATCTAAAAGTACAAAGCAAGACTAGTGGCTAAAGAACTTCATCAACAACTTGGTTTTGATTTCAATGAAACATTTAGTCCAGTAGTAGAACCTATTACAATTAGAGTAGCGATGGCCATAGCTTTAGCAAAAAATTGCAAGTTCACCAATTAGATGTGAAAAATGCCTTCTTTAATGGTGATTTGCAGGAAGAAGTGTTCATGGTATAGCCCCATGGCTTTAAGAGCAGTAATCTTAGCTTAGTGTGCAAGCTTAACAAGGCCTTCTATGGCTTCAAACAGGCATCAAGGGCTTGATTTAATTGACTAACACAGGCTGTTTAAAACTTGTGCTTCTCTTTAGCCATATGCGATCCATCACTTGTTTTCAGAACTGCAAAAGGACAAACTGCATTTGTATTGGTGTATGTTGATTACATTTTAATCACTGGTAGTTCTAAAGTTGTTATTTCTAAACTAGTTGCTAACTTACACAGCGAATTTACACTTAAATATCCGTGGCTAGTTAACTATTTCCTAGGTATTGAAGTTCAAAGCTTAAAAGATAGAAGCATGTTTCAATCACAAGGAAAATGCATCAAAGATTTTCTCACTAAAGTAGAAAAGTAGGTTGCAAAGGGACTGCTAATGCCAATGTCTACATAGGTAAAACTATCTACTCATCAAGGCTCTTCAATGGAAAATCCACAACTTTACAGATCTGTAGGAAGTTCTCTTCAATATGTAATTATCATAATACCTAAAATCTCCTTTTTTGTTAGTAGGTTTTTTAGTTCATGCATAACTATCTATACACTCATTAGAAGGAAGTTAAATGAATATTAAGGTATTTGGTTAGCACAATGGATCATGGCTTTCACCTAAGACCATCAAATGATATGCAACTAATTGCATTATGTGATGCTCATTGGGGAACTAATCTAGATGACAGGAAATCAGCCTTTGGACATTGTATTTATTTATGAAGTAACTTATTGTCATGGTCCTTGAAGAAATAATGCACTGTGTCCAAGTCGAGCACATAGGATGAGTATTGGAGCTTGGTGAATGCTATAGTAGAAATCACTTGATAACTCTTTGGTGTGAAATTTGAACAGTAATTAAAGAGAAGAAAAAGAACAAATAGACAGATTTTTCTCAATTGGTTCGATGATTAGCCTATCTCAACTTCAAATGGCCAGGCAAATTGTTCATTCAAAAACCGTGTGAAATGATTACAAAGATTTGCTTCTTACATAGAAAACCTTAATCCCCAAAATACCCTTACTTATGTACCATACCATGAGGGCAAGCCCCGTACCCCTAACTTATCTTTATCCAATGTAGCCTAATGTACTAGTTTATGGAGTGGTGGGGGAGGGCCGGAGGTCAACTCTGGCTGTCGGCTCTCCCCCTCCACTTTATCAACTAGCCCCCATATATAGCATATGGACCATATAATTAAAATCTCCACCTTGGTGAATATAACCCCTTATAAGACTGTAATAAAAAAACTTCATCTGAAGCCATTGGCAAGTTAAGGCTTGTCTCCTCTCTAGCAGTTAGAGACATGAATCGAGTCCAAAAAATGCTTGAACTTGTCTTCAATGATGTCTTTTGTCAAGATGTTTGCTGTATTCTCTGTAGTGTGAACCTTTTTGGAGATTCAAGTTGCCTGAAGTAACCAATTATCTGATCTTGTGAAATCTCACATCTATTATATACTTAGCCTTACATGATACACCTAGTTCTTCACCAAATAAATGGTACTCTTACTATCATAATGCAATTGAGCTCTACCTTGCTGAACACCTAACTCTTTAACCAGTTATGCAAGCCACAATGCTTCCTTAATAGCTTTAGCAACTGCCATATACTCTGTCTCAGTCATAAACAAGGAAACTACAGATTGTAAGCTATATTTCCAACAAATGCATTTTCTAGCAAGAGTGAAAACATAGCTTATAGTAGAACTCATGTTATCAAGATCCACTACATAGTCTGAAGCTACATACCCTGTAACTAAAAGCTCATCCTACTGTCTACCAAACATGATACCATCCATGGTCCCTCTCAAGTATCTGAAAATCCACTTGACTACATCCCAATGTTATCTCTTAGGATTAACCATATACTTGCTCACCACACTAACTATGTGTGCTAAATCTGGCCTAGTACAGACCATGGCGTACATCAAACAACCCATTACACTAGTATATGGCAACCTTGACATATTTTCAGCCTCTTCTTTTATACTTGGGCATTGACTAGTAAATGATTTGAAATGATTCACCAGTGGTGTACTCACAACTTTAGCATTGGTCATGCTAAAATTCTTTAACATTTTTCCCATAGTTCTTTTGAGACAACCACAGCCTCCCAGATTTCCTATCCCTACAAAGTTTGGTTTTTATGCAGAGACTTCATCTCCTTTGTCAGAGCTTCCTTTCATCTATCTATCTCCTAACTCTTCATAGCCTCCTTAAAAGTAGTAGGATCTTCAGTACTGGTAATAAGTGCATAAGAAACCAAATCTTCGAAACCATACCTTGATGGTGGTTTGACATTGCGCCTTGGTTTCTCTGTAGCTACATTGTAATGCTCTTGATCACCTGAGGTAGAGGCTTCTAAATTATGATTATTCATTTCTTCATCTTCTTTCTCTAACTCAACTTGCACCCCCTGCCTATTATGGCTATTGTAATCTACTGGCTTTTCTTCTTTATTTCTTGAGTACTCTCCAACATAAACTTCTCATAAAAAATTATGTCTATGCTAACTATCACCTTTCTTGCAAGAGGATCCCAAAGCTTGTACCCCTTCACTCTCTTCTTAAACCCGATAAAGATACATTACTTAGACTTAAAGTCTAACTTTGATCTCTCATCACTAGAAATGTGCATATAAACCGAACACTTGATTACTCTCAAACCAGTGTAATCAACTTCATTACCTATCCATACATCATCTGTAACCTTCTCGTCTAATGCCGCCTATGGTGATCTGTTTCAAGAAACACACCATACTTACAACATCTGCCCAGAAGTTCTTTGGAAGTCTAGCATTCAACGTGAAACACCTTGCTCTCTCTACAATCAACTTGTTCATCATTTCTGCCAAACCATTTTGCTGTGGTGTCTTGCATACTGTGAAATGTCTCTTAATTCTATGCTGATAACAAAATTCTAAGAACTTTAAGTCTGAGTACTCAGTCCCATTATCAGATCTTAAACACATTACTTTCCTTCATATTTGATTTTCCACCTCAGCTTTCCAAATCTTAAACTTCTCAAAAGTTTTTTACTTGTGTCACATGAAGTACACCTAAACTTTCCTAGAAAAATCACCAATAAAAATCACAAAATAAACATATCCTCCCTGTGATGACTCTTTCACCAATCCCCAAACATTTGAATAGATGAATTCAAGTATTCCCTCTGTCATATGTGTGGTCATCTTGAATTGTTCCTTGTGTTGCTTACCCAAAACACAAATATTTCAAAAGTCAAGTCTACATAATTTTATGCTCTTCAAGATATTTCTTTTATGAAGCTCCATCATAGCCCGCTTACTCATATAACCAAACCTTATATGCCACAAGACTGTACTTTCTAATTCAGACTCTATAGTGGCCACCCCACCAACAATCATAGTGCTTAGCAATATATTAATATTGCTAAATAGTTTCTTCCCCTTCATCATAACCATAACTCATTTAGTTACCTTCATCACTCTACCTTCATATTTTTAGCAATAGCAATGAGAATCTAAAGTTCCCATTGAAATTAGATTCTTTTGAAACTCTGTGGTATGTGTCTAACATCATTTAGTGTTCTAACAACACCA
This sequence comes from Ceratonia siliqua, assembly GCA_034509205.1. Classification (NCBI taxonomy): domain Eukaryota; kingdom Viridiplantae; phylum Streptophyta; class Magnoliopsida; order Fabales; family Fabaceae; genus Ceratonia; species Ceratonia siliqua. The sequence continues at coordinate 36,450 of JASKGM010084242.1, read as the reverse complement.
TCACATTTTAACTCTAACATTTCCTATTCAAACTACTTTGCAGGATGCATCATTACCCGTAAAACTGAACCAAAATTAACCAACTTGTAAGTGTCAAACCAACCTTTGTGAAGGGTCATATTATCCGAACACGCTGAGTCAAGCATGCACGAATCTGTTAAGGGATTTATATTGGATGAAAGAAATAGCATAGCACCATATCCATAATTTGAAACGTGCTCATCCACATTCAGTGATTTAGAACCAGTATGCTTGTCGTCATCATTTTTCTTCTACTGTTCAAGACATTCTCGTTTAATGTGACATTTCTTACTGCATTTGTAACAATGCACGTGTTTCTTTTTTCTTGACTTAGACTGAGAGTCCTTGTTATGCCCTCCATTCATCGACTTAATTCTTCCATGTTCCTGACAACCTTTGACCATAAGCACTTCTCCTTAAGAGCCTGCTTCTTAGTCTTCTTCCTCATATTGAAGGCCAAAAAAGCTCCTGTGATCTTCTCCAACTCCAGAGACTCTTTTCACCATGTCAGAGTTATAGACAAATTTGATAAAAAGCTAGTAAAGAATTTAATAGCATCAAATCTTGTCCTCATCTTTGAATTTGACGTTTACAAGTTACATATCACTGATGGTTTGATTGAACGTGTTTATGTGTTATCTCATATTCAAACCCTCTTCCAACTTAAGACCATATAACTTTTGCTTAAGAAACTTTTTTTTTGTTAACGACTTTGACATGTAATGGGCTTTCCGATTTGCAAGTGATTCCTCATTTACAACATGGACCATCACTTTGTCTCCTAAGCAAATTCGAATGGTGGATATAGCCATGGTGTCCAAGTCACTCAAATCTGCCTTAGATATCTCTACTGGCTTCTTCCCTAACCTCTTTACCATTCCCTATTACACTAAAAGGTTTGTCACTCTCCTTTGCCATAATTCAAAATTCCTTGATCCATCGAATTTTCCAATATCAAATTTTGAAGAAGATGAAACTCCAACCATCACTGAAATCACGACTGATTTAATTAACTTAACTTTAGTACCCATGGTTGTCAAATTAGAACAATCATTAAAGAGAAGAAGAAAAAACAGATAGAATTTTCTCAAGTGGTTCGGCAGTTAACCTATCTCCAATTCAAACGGCCAGACAAACTGTTTATTCAAAATTGGGTAAAATGATTACAAAAATTTGCTTCTGACATAGAAAACTTTAATCCCTAAAATACCTTACATCTGTATCATACGACAATGGCAATCCCCTATGCCCCCAAATTATTTATATCTTATGTAGGCTAATGGGCTAGTTTAATTCGCTATGGGTCTGGGCCCTATGGCCTGGGTCAGGCTTCAAACCCTTTGTTAGTTCAAGTAGGGATAATCACACAAGAAGGGGGTTGAATTGGGTGATCTAAGTTGTCAAAAAGTTTTTGATGATAAGAAATATTTATTGAATTAAGCAACTAGAGAAATTTAATTGTAATGTTAAGAAACTTTCTTTACTTAAGACTAAATTCTTAAGTTCTTGAAAACATTTTCCTTTTGTTGAAAGATTAGAAGACTTGGTTGCTTTTTCTTTACTCAAACTTAACTTAAGAGGATAACCTTGAATATCATAAGTCTAAATGGTTAATAGAAGAGTTCAAATAAACTTGCTCAGGATATTTCAAAAGAAAGGTTCCTTTAGGAAAAAAATCCTTAAGTGATAAGAACTTTAGATCAAACTATAAGTAGTAAAGATAAACAAGAGGAAAGAAAGGGAGATTCACACCAAGATAGATAGCGGTTTAGACCCAGTAAAATACTAGATCCTACATCCACTCCCCAAGCACACAGCATGGGAGTTCACTATGAGGGAAATCACAAGTACTGACTCAAGCTTGAAGCTTTTTACAACTTCACCAATGTAACCTCTCAAGCACTAGATTTTATGGGTTCACCTAGCAAACCTTATACCACTAGATTTTATGGCTTCACTTAGTAAACCTTTCTCACTAGATTTTGCTTATAGAAAACCTAGTAAACCAAAAGCTGGATTTAAGAAATAATAAAAATAAGCTCAATCACTCCCTTCGGATAAACAACACGGTAAGACTAAAATGAGTAGCTATTTCAACCAATATGCTCAACAGACTTTTAGTCTTCTTCTCCAGTAAAATAATCCTTTTTTTCAGCTATTGTATTCTTGTTCTATATATACTCTCAAGTATGGCCATTACTCTTGGATTGTTTTTTTAGATTTACATGCTCCTTTGGATTTTTAAATATGATCGAGGAGTTTTAATTTCACGAAAGCACGAAACTGGTCTGAATCTTCCAATTGCTTTTCACTAGCCTTTGTAGCAGTTTGTAGGATCTTATTTTGGAAATTGCATACCTAAGTAGATTATAGTTAGGAATAAAGTAATTTATTGTATCTCTACTTTTTCACATTGATCTGATAGAAAATAATATTTTTTTTGTACTTTTCAAAATTTGACCTGTACACCACTCAGAGCATTTAATGTCTATAGGTTCTGTTTATTATTTTATATTATGCACAGAAGAAAAGTAACTCTTTCTTCTTAGAAACAAGTTAACCGAGTAGTACACTTTGTAAAGTAGCGAGAACTTCTTAAATGCCCGTTTCTTTCTTTAAAAAACCTTGTCTTACATAAATTTACTTAACAAAATTATTCTTTCTAAAAGCTGGAATATTTTCAACATAGTTGAATCATCAAAACATCTGTCAAAAATCTCTCCCTTTTTGATGATGACAACTAAATTAGAAATATGCAATTTTGTTAAGACAAAGAATTTAATATGTGAGGACTAGAGTAAGAGCACTTCCCTTTCTTATTACTTAAGAGTAAGTAAGATGAATTAAGCTTACTTACTCCCCCTGAGTTTAAGCATATGTTCAAGTATATGCAAACGCGCTCTGCATTTTCCTACATTCTTAAGAGATAATACATGTATTCGAGAGTGCACAAACTTATTGGATATTTCTCTCCTTTAGCATCACCAAAAAGGAATGAGAATATAAGATTTTAAGCACAAGTAATGCATCATGGTTAACACAAATATTATAAGACAAATATAAGCTATTCAAAATAGTTCAAGTAAGTTTAAGTAAGTTCAAAAATAAGAGTAACAAACTTAAAAACATCCCAGCTAGTCTTATAAAATTATTAAAGAATGGGAATCTAAGATGCATTGTCAGATTCTCTGAGTTTCTAGGATTGGCTTCAACAAGGAGTTTAGAGGAAGGATCTTCTTTCTGAGAGGATGATGGAGAGTGGATAGGTTGTAGTGAAAGACTGATTTTGTGAAGAACTTTTTCAATCATCTCAAATATATCATGCATATAATGCTTCATTTCAGCTAGCTCAAAGTTTCTGTCCAAAGCATATTTGCTTATCTCTTCCCTTTGAGTATGAATAGCATCAACAATAGTCTCAATCTTGGCTTTCAGCACAGAGTGAAATTTTATCTCAGTTGTGGTTTGTTTCCCTTTCTGCTTGATCAACTCTATTTGCTGATTAGTCATTAGAGGCTTTTTCGTTGAGGGTCTAACAATAGATTTTTCTTTTAACTTCTAACTATTAACCTTGATAGATAGTTTTGAGATCTTTTGGTTCACTTGAGGTTTCAATTGTTGAGGAGGGATAGCTAGAGTTACTTTCATCCTTCCTTTTCTGACCAAAGGAATTTCTTCTTCTTCTTCTTCCTCATCTTCTTCTCCAAACATATTTGTAAGAAAATTCTTTCCATAAATTTGTTGAATTTCATCTTTCACTACTTCTGCAAATACTTCTTTAGCAGGGTTGGAGAAGGTGTCAGATTCAGTATCTATACTGAGAACTTCATCAGTTAAGATTAAGCTTGGAGACTTCTCATCTTGTGTTTCTTCACTATTATTAGACACTTCAACCAATTCATCATTCATATTTGGATATTTCTTCTTTTGAATGAAAGGGATCCTTATTGATTTCCTAGTTCGAGGTGTCCTAGATGATTTCTTCTTCTCCTTAAGAGAACTTTTCTTAATAGATACTTAAGGGTTCTCAGATAATCCTTCTTCTTTTACTTCTTCTTAACCAACTTTTTCTTGTTGAGCCGATTATTTCTTCTTTATTTAGTATCTTTTGTTATACTCTCTTTTTCTTTCTTTCTTTAACTTTTCTTCTTGTGTAGTAGATAATTTGTGACCTATAGACTTGAGTTTCATCCCTTGAGGGACTTGAATCTCATTCTTTGCAATCTTTTGAGTGCTAGCAATTCCTTTATCAAATTTCTCCCATTTTCCTCCATGCTTTCTTATTCGTATGTTTAGAAGAAGTCTTTCATCATATTTGGCATTGCCTGAGTAGTCTCGCTTCCCAAAGTTTCCATATTCACTCTTGCATCATGTGTTAGTAGAGTGATTATCATCCCATAAGACAGCTCATCTTTTCTTTTGTCAGGCAAGCTCTCATATGATTTAAGATGATGAAGGGTATATTTATCTTAATGCCATTTGTGAGCCACCACATGTAGAAAGTTTAAGTTTGTTTGCATGGTTAGCAGTTCCTAATCTTGGCATAACCATATGGGATAGAAGATGCAGTGGGATTCTAAGATCAAGATTCATATAGAAAGCATCTACTATACTATTCTTTCTTCTAGTGAACTCTTCAACAATATCTTCATGTACATAACCACCAAATTCAAAGTCTCTATAACTAGAGAATATTTTGATACCAGAACAGGGATAATGAATTATTTCAGGAATTTTCTCACATGTTACCACAATCTTTCTTCCCCTTAATATTGAGGAACTTACCAGACTGTCTTTCTTAAACTTAGGTTTACATAAAACCCATTTATTAGAACAAGATAAATGTCGACTTCAATTTTAAAGAAATTTATCCATCCAATAGATTCTATCCATTGAAAAACTGTAAATTTCTCATATGAAAAGAAATCTAGGTTTACCTTCCTTGAAATTGAGTATCGTTTGTGTATGAAGTCATTCTTATATACTTCTTCAGATTCTTTATCTCTAACAGTCTTTGAAACACTTATCTTTGCCTTTTTCCTTGACCCAGTGTCTTTAGTGGTTTTTCCCTTGAGTCCAGATGAGGAGGCCATTTTGAGAATGTAGAGAGATTTTCTTTGAATGAGAGTAATAAAGTAAAGGTTTTAAATATTAAAGATGGTAGGAGAGGACAAAAGGCAGTTTCAAATGAGACTCTCGCAGCTTAGGAGTCGAGGGTTTTAACTGGCGAGATGATGTTTTTGAATGTAGCTGAGACTTTTGAAATGTTAAGGAAATGGTAGAAACCGAAGGGTTGGTTATATTAAAATATGATAATGCATTTTAAAAAACCATTCTTGACATTCGTATTTTCGAAGAGAAGCAAAGAATATGAGCGAGGAAAAATACAACCATGTTTCAAAGCAATTTCCCCACATATATAAAAATAATAAGTGCATAAGTGATAAGTTAAGTAACCTTACCATATTTGAGTAACTAATTCTTGCCAAAACATATGAGCAACCTGAGGCGTAACTTACAAAGGATTTATCATGCCAATTTCTCTTAGGATGAACAAGAATCTTTCTTCACTTAAAGGTTTGGAGAAAATATCTGCAAGTTGATTGTCTGTACTAATAAATTCAAGTTTGATATTACCTTTCTGAACATGATCTTTGATGAAGTGATGTCATATTTCTATGTGCTTAGTTATGGAATGCTGAATAGGATTCTTGGATAAGCTTATAGCACTCATGTTGTCACACTTTTAGGGAATGTTCTTGAATATTATACCAAAGTCTTCCAACTGCTGCTTCATCCAAAGTATTTAAGCACAGCTACTACCAGTAGCTATATACTCAGCCTTTGCTGTTGAAAGAGTAACCGAGTTCTATTTCTTACTATGCCAAGAAATTAAGTAATGGCTAAGATTTGGCTTGTACCACTGGTACTTTTTCTATCAATTCTGCTTTCACCAAAATCAGCATCTGAATAACCAATTAGCTTAAATATTTATTTCTATGATACCATAAACCTAGATTCTAAGTTCCAATCAAGTACCTAAAATTACTTTTTACAGCACTTAGGTGAGATTCCTTAGGGTCCACTTGAAATCTTGCACATAGACACACACTAAAAGCAATGTTAGGTCTGCTAGTAGTCAAATATAGTAGGGAGTCGATCATGCCTTGATATAGCTTTTGATCCACTGATTTTCCTTTTTCATTTTTTTCTAATTTTGTTGAGCAACCAATAGGAGTTTTCATTATTTTGGATTTCTCCATTCCATACTTTTTAACTAGCTCCTTGGTGTACTTTTCTTGGATGATGAAAATTCCTTCTTAAGATTGCTTTATTTGTAGTCCAAGGAAGAATGACATTCGCCTATCATGCTCATCTTAAATTCACTTTTCATTAAATTAGAGAATTCTTTGCACATTAACTTGTTAATGGAGCAAAACACAATATCATCCACATAAATTTGAATAATCAAAATATCATTAATTGTAATTTTTGTAAACAAGGTGGTATCTATTACTCCTCTGGAAAAACCATTTGGAATAAGAAAACTGCTGAGCCTTTCATACCAGGCTATAGGTGCTTGCTTTAAACTATAAAGAGCTCTGGTCAATTTGAACACATGATTTAGAAAATCAACTTACTCAAAACCAGGTGATTGCTTAACATAAACTTCTTCATTTAAGAAACCATTTAGGAAAGCACTTTTAACATCCATTTGGAATAGCTTAAAACCTTTAAAAGATGCAAAGGTAAGAAACATTCTAATAGATTCTATTCTGGTTACATGAGCAAAGGTTTCATCATAATCAAGACCTTCTTGCTGATTGTAACCTTGAGCAACCAGTCTAGCTTTATTGGTTACAACGTTTCTAGCTTTATCAATCTTATTTCTAAAGGCCCACTTGGTACTAATGATTGAATGATGTTCAGGTACAAGTACCAGTGTCCAAACTTTGCTTATTTCAAATTGATTAAGCTCTTCTTGCATGGTTATTATCCAGGATTCATTTTTAAGGGCTTCTCGAATGTTCTTAGGATCTATTTGAGGCTTGAATGCCATATGGTTATGCTTTTGTGTTGTAGCTCAAATTCGTACTCCTTGAGATGGATCACCAATTATAAGTTCAGTTGAATGAGTAGGAAGTTTCTTCCTTTCCTAATTTATTTTGGTGGATATTTCTGTCTGCGCATTTCTTTTGTCAACGACTTTTGCCCGACTAGTTTCTTTCCTTTGAATATTATCATCAGTTTCTTAAGGCTTTTGTCATTAAGGGTTAGATTTTGAATTTTGAACGAGATTCCTTCACTGCTTTCTTCTTCATTTGAAGATACTTTATTCTTATTACTCAAAGAAGAAAGGTTAGATTCATCAAACATAATATGAATAAATTCTTCAACAATTGAAGTTCTTTTGTTATATACTCTGTATGCCTTACTGGATGTAGAATATCCAAGAAATATACCATAATTAGTTTTGGCATCAAACTTTCCCAAATTTCCTTTATCATTCTTGTGGATGAAGTGCTTACAACCAAAAGAGTGGAAGTATCTTACATTTGGTTTTCTTCCTTTCCATAGCTCATAAGGGTTTTCATCAAAATTGGTCTTATCAAGCATCTATTCAACTTATAACAAGCTGTGTTTATAGCTTCAGCCCAAAATGCTTGAGGAAGCTCGGTTTCACAAAGCATAATTCTTGTCACATCAAGAAGAGTTCTATTTTTCCTTTTCACTACTCCATGTTGCTGTGGAGTTCTAGGAGCATAAATTTTTTGATCAATTCCAAGGTTTTCACAAAGATTTTTAAAACATTTGTTTTCAAATTCTCCACCATCATCACTTCTTATACTCTTGATAAGATCGCCTTTTTCAATCTAAATTTTCTTGCAAAAATTTTCATATGTTTTGAAACTTTCATTTTTATGGGGAAGAAAGAAAACCCAAGTAAATATTGAGAAATCATCAATAATGATTATATCATATGTTTTACCACTCGTGCATTGAGTTCTAGTAGGGCCAAATAAATCTATGTGTAGAAGTTCTAAAGGCTTTGTTGTAGAAACATGATTTTTGTGTTTTGAAAGAAGACTTGGTTTGTTTTCCTTTTTGACAGGCTTCGGAAACATGATTTTTCTCAAATTTGAGTTTTGGTAAACCAATAACCAGATTTCTATTTACAAGCTTTGAAATCAAATGCATGCTAGTATGCTTAAGTTCTTTGTGCCATAACCAATTTTCATCTATGGTAGAAGTAAGAGATTCAAATGATTTTAATGAAATATCTTTCAAATGCAAAACATACGCATTTGATTTTCTTAAGCCTGAGAATAAGATGCTCTCATCATGAGTGTTAAAGATATTGCATCTTGATGACTCAAAGATTACCTTGTGCCCTTTATCACACAATTGGCTTATACTTATCAAGTTATGCCTCAAACCATCAACAAGATAAATGTCATCAATTGTGGAAGTAAAGTTTTTTTGGATTTTACCAATACCAATGATTTTACCATTCTTATTGTCTCCAAATGTTATTGAACCTCCTCCTTTCTTCTCATGGTAGCATAATTTTGTGGCATCACGTGTCATGTGTCTTGAGCAGCCATTGTCAAGATACCATCCTTGTATCTCGAGCTCAAGCACACTTATAATAAAATTTTCAACCAGGCTTAGGTACCTAAATTGTCTTGGGTACTTGAGTGTTAGTGGTTTCATGTTGAGTTACAGAAGTTCCTTTTTGAACCTAAACATATCTTACCTTTTTCTGAACATTTTCTTTAAGAAGGCAATTTCTTCTTACATGTCATATTTTTCCATAGTTATAGCACTTCCTTTTGTTCTTTTTTTTCTCTCTAGCTTTATGATGATGATCATTTGAATTATTCTAACTTGTTTCAGATGATGAAGTGAATCTTATACCAATTTCATCATAAGACCATTTTAGAGTTCTTATTATAGTATCCAGTTTTACTGAGTTAGGAGTAAACTTAGAAAGATCCTTTTACAGAGATTCTATCCTTAACTTAAGGGTTCCATTTGCAGTTTCTAATTCTTTGTTTCTTTTCTCTAGTAATTCCAAACTCTCCTTTCAACAATAAGATCATTTTGTTTATTTGTAGTTTCCTTGCTTACTTTCATTTCCAAATCATCTTTTTCTTTGGTCAGATTTTCTAACATTAAAGTAGATTGATGATGCACTTTCATAAGAGAGTTATGTTTCAATCTTAACTTATTATAATTCTCAAATAATATATTGAAAGCATCTTGAAGTTCATCAAAGGAGTAAGACGAGTTAATGTCATTTACCTCATCGTCTGAGTTGTCATTTACCATTAGATAGATATTTGCTGTTTTATCCTTTGAATCATTTCCTGAGGTATCTGAGGCATCATCTTCACTCCAAGTGGATTCCTTTACCATTGCTTTTTTTTTTCTTCCCTTTGTGATGTTTCTTTTTCAGAAGAGGATAGTTAACTTTGATGTGGCCAGCCTTTTTACACTCAAAGCATATACTCTGTTCCTTTGGATTAAATCCCCTGGTACCATTTTTCTTATCATAGAATTTGTGTCTTTTGTAGAATTTGTACATCTTTCTAGTCAGGAAGGTAATTTCTGTTTCACTGTAATCTTCCAATTCTTTCCAGCTACGGCTTTCAACACTAGATTATGTGTTTGTATAGAGCTTTCAATTTCATCCTTCATGTAGTTGTTTTGATAGGCGATCAAGTTTCCTCCGGAGCTCGTTATAAGTTATCCCATTAAGATTTGTTCCTTTTTGGATAACTGCTATTTTGGATTGCCATGGCTTAGTTAGTACACGTAGAACTTTTCTTACAAGCTCTTTATTTGAGTAAGTTTTACCCAATGTATCTAGATCATTTGTAATGCTTGACAGCCATGTGAACATATCCTCGATCTTCTCATTCTCCTTCATTATGAATAGCTCATATTCATGAACTAGCATAAATATTTTGGTTTCTTAAACTTCTGTAGTTCCTTCATAGGTAATTTGCAATTTTTCCCACATCTCTTTTGCTATTTTACATCGTGATATTTTTCTGTATTCTTCAGTATTTACAGCACAGTATATGAGATTGATGACTTTGGCATTCGTTTATGCTAACTTGATATCTTGCTCACTCCACTCATTTTCTTCTTTTTCTACAAGGACTCCAAGGAGAGTTTTCCTTGGAACATATGGACCATTTTCGATGACTTTCCAGACTTGATAGTTGGTTGATTAAATGAAGATTTTCATTCTTTCTTTCCAGTATGTATAGTTGTTCTCATCAAAGTATAGTGGCCTTGTGGAGGAATGTCCTTCTATGATGCTGCTTGAATTCATGTTGCAGACTTAATCTTTTCTCTAGGCTGTTAAACTTATTACATAGAGAACCACACTTTGATACCAATTGTTAGCTCAAGCAGGGATGATCACATAAGAAGGGAGGTTAAATTGGGTGATCTGAGTTATCAAAATTTTTTCGATGATAAGAAATATTTCTTGAATTGAGCAGCCAAAGAACTTCAATTATAATGTTAAGAAACTTTCTTTACTTAAAACATAATTCTTAAGTTCTTGAAAATGTTTTCCTTTTGTTGAAATATTAGAAGACTTAGTTACTTCTTCTTTACTCAAACTTGACTTAGGAGGATAACCTTGAATATCACAAATCTGAATGATTAACAGAAGAGTTCAAATAAATTTGCTCAAGATATTTCAAAGGAAATGTTGCTTTAAAAAATAAATCTTCGAGCACTAGATTTTACGAGCTCATCTAGCAAGCCTTACACCACTAGATTTTACGGACTTACCTAGTACACATTTCCCACTAGATTTTGCTTATAGGAAACCTAGTAAACCCAAAGTTGGATTTAAGAAATAATACAAATAAGCTTAATCACCCCCTTAGGATAAACTACAAGATAAGGTTCAAAAGAGTAGCTATTTCAACCGGGTATGCTCAACAGACTTTTCAGTCTTTTTCTCCAGTAAATAATCCTCTTTTTTCAGCTCTTGTATTCCTATTCGATATATACTCTCAAAGATGATTGTTACTCTTGGATTGTTTATTTAGATTTACACGCTCCTTTGAATTTTTAAATATGATCGAGGTGCTTCAGTTTCACAAAAGCACAAAACTGGTCTAAATCTTTCAATTGCTTTTCACCAGCCGTTGTAGCAGTTTGTATGATCTTCTTTTGGAAACTGAATACCTAAGTAGATGATAGTTAGCAATAAAGTATTTTATTGTATTTCTACTTTTTCACATTGACCTGATAGAAAATAATATTTTATTTGTACTTTTCAAAATTTGACCTGTACACCATTCAGAGCATTAATGTCTGCAGGTTCCGTTTATTATTTTATATTATGCACAGCGAAAAAGTAACTCTTTCTTCTCAGAAACAACTCAACAAAGTAGTACACTTTGTAAAACAGCGAGAAGTTCTTACATGCTCGTTTCTTTTTTAAGAAAAACTTTTTCTTACACAAATTTGCTTAACAAAATTTTTCATTCTAAAAGTTAGAATATCTTTAACATAGTTGAATTATCAAAACATATGTCAACACCCTCTCCCTTCTCTCCATCAACTAGCCCCTATATATAACATATGAGCCACATAATTAACACTCTTAATAGGAACCTCTCTTGAACTTGGAACTAGATCCAGTTGTGTTAGCAAACAACATAACCAGATCATGTTAGCAAAATCGTGGCTTTCTATTCACTTTTGAACAACCACAATGGGCATTTGTATTTTATTTATATATAAACACAATTAAAATTTATTTACATATAAACGAAATATACGCATTGTGGACATACAAAAGTAAATGCACCTAACATGACCGAATATATATCCCATGAGCATCATTTTTTTCTCTTGCAACTTCTGTAGCTAATGTTATTATTATTAATATTAAGTGACTGTTTCAAAGTCCTCTTGCAATTGATATTTTGTGAAGCATGAAACTTCTCTTTTTTTTTTCAAAAAAATTAATTAGTGAATATCTTTTCCTGACTCATAAATGTATGAAGGAATAATCATCAGTTTAAAATAAATAAGAAAATTAAAGTTACATATCACATTATATGATGTGATATGGACACACCCCCACATAATTTTGATGTAATTTTTGGTTATGGATTCTAATAATGTTTTTAACGTATTATAGGTGTGAATATGACTCCTCAAGTACACATGCATATGACCACACGAAATTGACTTATGTAACTTGTACGATTAAGACGGTTTTAGTTAATTAATTAAAAACTTCCTTTCAGATTTTATTCAAACCTCTCAAATTAAATGAATATATAAAAATAAAATAAGTTTTTGATCAAACGTCGAATCAAAAACTAATCCAAATATCAAGTTACCAATATTATCAAAAGTATTAAACAAGAAATGATCAAATTTAAGATATTATAAATTTCTTAATTATAAGACTAGGCACATGAAAAATATTCGTTTTTATGTATCATTTTTTTAATATTAGAATTATATACAATATGAATTTCATTCGAGTGTTTTATTCTAAAATTGAGCCATTGGAAAAAAAAAAAAAGATAGTATATCTCATAATATAACACTGTTAAAAAGAGTATATTTGGAGATCTTTAAAATTAAATAATTAACTCATATATATAATTTTTTTTTTCATGACATATGCATGTTTGATAATCAGAGGTGTTTTCTCTTTTAAATAGTGTATGATGTGATAATTTCAACTTTCCGGATTAAAATATCATTTATATGTCAATATCAATGTTTGATGATCCATATTGCTGTACAGTTATTTTTTTTCTTCTAACTTTAAGTTCATCAAAAATTATTTTATGGTTTGTTTAATTTCTGTTTAATATTATTGTGATATTTAAGATTTTTTAAACAAAATTACGTAAACAATTTTCTTATTAGAAGTCTATATAATATATAACTTAAACATGTTTAAAGTATTTTGAAGTTATTATTAAGATTAAACTAAAATTTAAAAATTGAAGCTGTTAATTTAATTCAAGAAAATAAGCTTAAAATATGATGAAATTCATTAAGATATAATTGAGATAGACTGTAACAAAATCATATTCTAATATTTAATTTTATCTTTCTATTAAAATTTAAATAAAAAAAGCAGATTTTGAACAAATCACAAAAATTAAATAATATAGTTTAAATTATAATAAAAATATTGATTTCAGACCAAATTAAATGGGAGTAAACTGTAATCAAGTTAAAAAAAAAAATTCATTCTCAAACACTTGTCTTTAAAATGTCATATATGAAAATGTTTCTTATCATGATTTTGTCTTTTTATCTTAATTATATTCTGTAGGGATTTCTATAATATTTAAATAGACAAAGCAAAGCAGATGGAGAGCCCCAATGGTGTCCCAAATGCATGTGACAGTGATGACTTGATCTTGTCATTGATTAGTTTTATTACTATGGTTTATAAGCAGATCTGTACAATCATTTACATTTTACAAACATTTATTTTTTTGTCGCATTATAAATTTGTCAAAACTAATCAGATGAATATCACGATATGTTATAAATTTATTTTGGGGCAGTAGTTTAAGAATTTTTATTTCCACCTCTCTTTTTTTTTGATTTTTTGGTTTTTTAATATTAATGATTATTTTTTATATCATATATTATTTTTTGAGAATTTTTAAAAATTTTAAAAATTTTTTTACTTGTAAAGAAGTAAATTTAAAAAAATGATGAATGAATAATACAAAAAATGTAAAAAAATTTTAAAATTTTTTAAAAAAATATATGACATAAAAATAATAAATTGATAAAAAAAATAGAACAAAAAATAAAAAAAAGGAGAAGTAAGAATAAATGGGGCGGAACCTTAAAATTTTCCTTTAATTTTACTAATTAAATCAACCATATTTGGCAAGCTAAATATACTTTTTAAAACAAGAAAAATATTGAATATTGAGAAATTTGCTCTTAATTTAAAAGGGTATTGTGATGCTGTCAGAGGGGAAATTGATCAGAGCAGGTTTTATCATTAATAACTGTATTATTGTTAAATAATGAATCGTTTGATTTCGAACGTGGACATAGAAGTATTATTATTGAGGGTTTGAGAGAGCAATAATGGAAGTGGGAGAAGGGGGTTCTTGAAGCTGAAGTGGCTAAGAAAATAGTGTTAATTTAATATTTATGGTTCAATCATTTTATTTAACCTCAAGTAATAAGTGTGTGAATAAGATTGAAACATTAATTAAGAAGGAGGAACTTATAATTTAGTCTTATAATAATTTATTCCAATATCTTTTCAGTACATATGAGGAAATAATAATATTATATGTCTCAAACGTTGTAAAAGGAAAGCATTTATAACCTCAATAGGTTGTTTTCATGGAAGCCAACATATGATATGATTAGGTACATTGTTACATATTTAAATTCTTATTCCATAAAGTTATTCTAGTCAATTTGTAAAAATGTTTTTTGTGAATATTTTTTCTAAGAGTAGATAACTTATCTATCATCATACTTAAAGTTATTCAAGCAATCGCGTATAGGCATGCATTTCAACACAAAATACACTAACTTTCCTTACTTGCTTGAAAGCTAGACATCAATTTGAAACATTCACCACATTGTATCTTTGCTTGTTCAAGGATTTGGATTTATTATATGAGAAAATATAACACGGTTATATTTAAAAAATAAGTATAATATATATGAATTTACAAATAATAAATATACGTAAATTTCTATAATTAAATAATAAATCTCACATATTATATTATGTCTTTTTGAATATCACAATATTATGTCTCTCTAAACATGAATCTATGTTATCCCCACTCCTACTTTAATTGAACCTAAAACCTAAATTTAACAAACACTAAAAATAAATTAAAACTAATATGACTAAATAAAATCCTAACACTCTAACTCAATTATGACGACGAATGTTCAAAATTAATTATTAAACTAAACTAGACCAGAAGAATACAAAAATAACTAAACAAAACTGAATTAAATCCTATGAAACCTAATGGGGTTTACCTAACTAAGCAATCATGTATTAAAATATTATGTGGATTAAACTAAAACTTAAACTCTTGTTCAAGAGAGCTCAAATAAGTGGAGATGGTGTGTCTAACACCTAATTCTTAAATCCTAGTTTAATTACAAATAAGAGATGATCACTCCACAATTTATAATTAAAATGGATAAAGAACAATGAATAAGAAATAATCTAAACTTGCATTAAAAACTATCCACTAAAATGTTCAATACATTCTTGTTAGCTAAACTAAACACCCACAATATATTTAGCCTCTCGTAATTAAATTTAAACTAATAAACATAATTACAAAAATCCCAAAAATATGGCAAGGATAAAAAAAAGGGGAATAAAATAAAAGAAAGAAAATAAAAAGTTAATGGTGGCCATGAGTGGACGATGGATTGCCGGCAATGATCATGTGACAATTAGGAATGTGGATGCGTGAGGGAAAGGAGAGGAGGATGAGAAAAGAAGAAAAAAGAAGAATAAGAAGGAAAAAGACAGTGAGAAAAAGGGAAGAAAAATCCTTGTGGGGGAAGGAGTTTAATGGAAGAAGGAATTTCTTAGTGGAAAAAGAAGTCAATAATCCTAATGGATGATGGAATATAATAGAGGAAATCATTTTTAAAATTATTATTATTATTAGAAATAAGACACTTCAAGCTTCCCTTTGGCACTGCTTGCAAATACACAAAAGAAAGCTCAAAGTAATCTAATTCTAAAATAAAATGCATAAAAAAGAATAAAAATCATAGCAAAATAGTAGAACAAATATTGATTTATCAAATTCCCCCAAACCCAAATTTTGCTAGTCCTCGGGCAAAACAAAAAGAAAGAGAAAATGTTAAAAATTTTAAAAACAACCTGAAAAGAAGGCTTGGAAAACTTTCATACCTTAATTCTTAATGTAACTAACAATTAAATATTTTATACACATTTATATTTAAAATCCTAACATAACAAAGTTCATTATTTAGATTAAATGCATATGCACATCCATATTCCAATACTCAAAATATATCCACATTGATTTCCCCCAAACTTGATGTCAAAAATCTCAATTCGACTCTAAATCTCACAAATTCACTCATTAAAGCTTACGGATCCTAGGTTTTAAAATACTCATCAAGCTTATGCGAATAAAAGTTATGTAAACAAGAAATAGCAAATACAAATTTGCACATGAATATGGATATAATCAGATGTTCACAAAGTAGATCTCATGAAGGAAATCAAATATTAGGATTATAAAGATATCACATTACCTATATCATTATTTTAATCAAACTCTCCAAGCAAGAAATATCAAGTATGTGCTTATGAATAACCGAGGACTCGACTTCATGGAATTGCTATATCATCACTTGAACCACTATTCTTTTCTTTTCAAATTTTGTAATGGCAGCTTTCACATCCTTAAACAAACTTGAAATCTCTTCTTTTTTTTTTGTATTATATATTTTTTTCTCTCTTTTTTTTTTTGTTTGATACTTTGAAGAAACCCGAAGATGGTTTTGCTCTAGAGATTTTGACAATAGCCCCACAAATATATATCTATTTTTTTTAGCATAAGAAGCCAATTATGAAGTAGAATATAAAAACAGGCACATACTCAAATTCCCTTAACTAAAATAATAAAAATAAACAACATGATTCTTTAATTGATATATAAAAATCCTAACATTCAATACAAAACCTATAGAGATCATCTAACAACTAGGATCATGATGAAGAGTGTTTAAAGAGCACAAAGAAACTAACTCTCACAATAATACGCTTAAGAACTAGAGAACTCACAAGGTAGTCTCTACTATTTGTTTTTCAATCATCAAATTTAAGTTCATCTTACTTTCATCATCAAGAGCATAGTTTATGCATCAATCCTCACAACAAACTTTGAAAGTGCTAAAGAAAATAAACATAAAGTGCATAAAACACTTAATTACTCACCAAAAAGAAAAATGAAGCATGATTTTTTTTTTTCAAAAAGTTTTTTATTTGCACCCCAAACCTAAACAAAACAGTGTCCTCAATGTTGAAAAATAAAGCATGAGTTTAGAAACTATTTGGAAGGGAACTACAAAATACAAATAAAAAGAAAAAAAGGAAGAAATACTACCAAATATAGGTGGGTTGCCTCCCACCAAACGCTTTCTTTAACATCTTAGCAAGACGTTCTCTTTTTTTTGTCAAGAAGGGTGCACCTTAATTTCTTTTATTTTAAGTGTTTTCTTCACCCTCTCATCAATGAAAATAGATTCATGCTTATCCTCTAACTTTTCCTACAATTGAGTGTCATGAACAAATAAGTCCGAACAATCAATAAAAGAACACTCAGCTGTAGTAGAAGTAGAAGAACTATGCAGAGAATCAAACACTTGAAATTAGATAGTCTCTCCTACTATTGTCACAATTAACTTCCTTGTATGGAGCAAAGGAGAAGGAAAAGACACCTCTTTGTTGTTCTTGGATCGCTTAAAAGATTTAGCGTCCTTAGCTTGACTTTCCATGGGAACTACGTTTTCCCTTTGCTTTCCATTTGATTTTCCTACATCATGTGGTAAATCATTAGAATGTTCAACATCAAAATCGTTATGAATAATTTTACACTTTGAAGGACTATAATAGCCTTCGCCTGCTCGAGTTGACTTGGAAACTTTCCTTGTTGATGGCCTTGCAGCTATTCCACAATTTGCCTAATTTTTATTTCCACCCTTTTCATTGAAGCTTCTAAGGAATCCATCCTTTGTTCATTTCTTTCATAGTTTTCTCTACTAACTTGAATAAAGGCATTCAAGTTTTCTTCCAAGGTTAGTTTCCTAAATTGATTAGGTGGTCCGACTTCACTTTGATATTGATTTGGCCATGAGTTTTGAGCATATCCTAAGTTATTGTTACTCCAAGAAAAATTATGATAATTTCTTAACCCAAGATTATATGTGTTGGCAAAAGGATAATTCCTCTGCCTTGGTTGGTAGGACTTCATCAAATTGACTTGTTCTCATTCTCCAGCTGCTTAATGGTCATTAAACAAAGAACAAGTATTAGTACCATGCCCAAAACTACCACAACTCCACATAAAAATCAAAATAAAATAAAATAAATAAAGGAAACACAAAAGAATAATAATTTAGACACAAAGAAAACAATTAAAAAGTTAAACGCCAATTCCCTAACAACGGGGCCAAAAACTTGATGTGCAAATTTTAAATGCTCGCAAGTGCACGAATCACAAATAGTTTAATGATAAGTTTACCTTGAAGTCAATTTCTCAAGGAATTGCAGTGGTTTAAATTCTGAATTATTTTCTTTAAAAGTGCTAAGTTTAACAAACACTAAAAATAAAATAAAACCAATAAGACTAAATAAAATCCTAAACACTCTAACCCAATTATTATGAATGCTCAAAATTAATTAATTAAACTAAACTAAACTAGAAAAATGCAAAAATAATTAAATTAAACTAAATTAAATCCTATGAAACCTAATGGGGTTTACTTAACTAACCAATCATGTATTGAAAAATTATGTGGATTAAACTAAAATTTCTAAGTTGAAATTATTGATTTTTTTTCATTAAAGCTAGAGAACCTAAATGATCATGGATAGCACTTACTTATAATCAACTAATTAATTTCTTTGATCTAGATAATTATTTAGTTAATTGGATTTAGCATAGGAAAAAACACACAACCATTTAAATTAAATCAAACCAATGAATTTCATTTAAACTCTTGCTCAAGAGAGTTCAAATAAGTGTAGATGATATGTCTAACACCTAATTCTCATATTCCAATTTTAATTACAAATAAAAGATGATCACTCCACAATTTATAATTAAACTAGATGAAGAATAATGAACAAGAAATGATCTAAACTTACATTAAAAATTATCCACTAAAATATTCAATACATTCTTGGTAGATAAACTAAACACCCACACTATATTTAACTTCTTATAATTAAATTTAACCTAATAAACATAATTACAAAAATCCCAAACATATTGTAAAGAAAAAAAAGAGAATAAAATAAAAAGAAAGAAAATAAAGTCTTCCTCTCTGCAAAATGGCGTGAAGTTGATGGTGGCCATGAGTGGACGATGGACTACCAACGATGATGACGCGACGGCTAGGAATGTGGATGCCTGAAGAAGAAGAGAAGATGAGAAAAAAGGAAAAAAGAAGAAGAATATGGTAGAAGATGGTGAGAGATGATCCGAAAAAGAAAGGAGAAGAAGATGAATTTATAAAGAAAAAGGGAAGAAGAATCCTTGTAGAGGAAGGTGTTTAATGGAAGAAAGAATCTATTGGTGGAGAAGGAAGTCAACAATCCTATTGGAGGATGGAATACAATAAAGGAAATCTTTTTTATTATTATTATTATTAGAAATAAGACACTTCAAGCATCCCTTTGGTACTTCCTACATATACACAAAGAAAACTCAAAGTAATCTAATTCTAAAATAAAATACATAAAAAAGAATAAAAATCATAGCAACAACTATCAGCATGGTAGATGGACACTCCACCACCAGACCACCTTTCTTTGATAGCAACAACTATACATATTGGAAAGAAAGAATGAAAATATTGATTCAATTTATAGATTATCAAGTCTGGCGTGTCATAGACAATGGACCTCATATTCTTACCATAATAGAAAATAGAGTAATCATGGAGAAACTAGAAAATGAATGGAATGACAGAGACATCAAACACATTGTGACAAATAATCAACCTCATGTATTGCGTTGTAAATGCAGAAGAATATAGAAAAATGTCTAGGTGCAAATAAGCCAAAGAAATGTAAGAGAAATTGCAAGTAACATATGAAGGAATTGATGAAGTACAAGAAACCAAGATTGATATGCTGGTACATGACTATGAACTCTTTAAGATGATTAAAGATGAAGGAATATAATATATGTTCAAACGATTATCCAGTATCCTTAATGACTTAGATGCTTTAGGTAAAACTTACTCAAACAAGGAGCTAGTTTGAAAAGCTCTTCGTGTGTTGACAAAATCGTGGCAAAAAAATATTGCAGCCATTCAAGAAAGAGGAAACACAAATCTAATTACATATGATGAGTTCAGAGGCAATTTTTTTGCGTATGAGAACACCTTTATGCAAGATGAAGTAGAAAGCATCAAGTAGTCTAGAGGTATTGTGTTTCAGGCTATAAAGACTTTTGAAGATGCTCTAACTAGAGACATCAAAGAAATTCAAGTGGCTCTCCTCACAAGAAAAATATAAAAGGCTTACAAGAGGAAGAATTATTACAATCAGAGACCTTTATCTAAAGAAGAGCATTTTGGTTTATCAAACAACAAGATCAAGGAGAATAAGCAACCACTAAATCTTTGTTTCATGGCAAACAATCAATCAAATGATGAAGTATATGATTTTAATACTTCCTATACATTTGATGAGTTGCAAGAAGCTTTTGATTTGCTATTTGAAAACTACGATAAGCTTCTTTCAAAATATTCTTCTCTTAAAGACACCCACTCTAAAGTTTTAAATGATTTGGAAACTTTGAAAAATTAAAAAGATGTTTTAGAAATAAGAATGGGTAAACTAGAGGTTGCAAATGATCTTTTGAAAAAGAAAGTTGATTCCTTGACTACTTCAAGTCTCGAGAAACTAGAAATTCCTTTAGAAAAACAAGAATTTTATTTTGACAAAACTTGACTAAGAGTTGATTCATCAAAACCCGAGAGGCCCTACAAGAATAATTTTTTGAAATCCATAGATAACTAAAATGCTCATAGTTACCACTGCGGCTATAATGTTCATATATCCAAATTTATTGCTATCAAGAAATATCCTCAATCTAGAATTAGGAAATTTTGGGTTCCTAAAGGTACTTATGTACTTAAAGGAGTAAGCATCGACCCTCAAGGACCCAAAGTAATTTAAGTACCTAGAATCGAATGAATCTCTTTGGGAGGTGTGCCTCAGGTCGAAATTCATGAAAGAGCAATGGTATCTTGACAGTGGCTGCTTGGGGAGTGGATGTAGGATCTGATATTTTTGTTGGATCCAAATCACCATACATCATGGTGTGATTCTCCGTTATCCTTATCTATTTATTTTTACACTTGGTCAAAGTTTACTTTCTGACTTGGTTGCTCAAAGTGCTTTAACACTAAGTTTAACTTCTTGCTTTAACTTAAATATTTATTTGGCGAAACTTATTTTTGAACTTATCTTTTGTAGACTTATACTTTGGTATTTTGATCAGCTAAGTTATCAAGTATTCTTAATTTCTTAGTCAAAACTTGCTTTTGAAGGTTACTAAGAAACGAGCAACCTAGCTCTCTAGTTACTCATTTAAGAAAAGTTTTCTACTTGCTCAAAAAGTTTTTAAATCTTAAAGCACATAATTCAACCCCTCTTCTTGGGTGCTCAATCCTATTTGAACTAACAAAAGTGTTTAAGGGACTTAACTCTAACTCTATCAAAGGCCTAAGGTGTCCCATATCTAGGCATGCAAGGTAAAAATAAAAAATGAAAATAATGAAAATGAAAATAAAACAAAGACAACTATATATCAAACTAAAAGAGGGAACAAAGTTACCGCCTTCTCTTAAAGTTGCTGAAGTCAAGTACACCTTGTATTGCTTGTTGCATAGTACTCCCCGACAACGGCACCAAAATTTGATTACTCCTAAAATACAACGCGGCTATCGCAATATAGATTGGGGTGTCGATCCACAAAAAAGTTAAGAGAAACACTACAAGTTTATCACTTGAGGGAAAATATTAAATGACAATTGATGAGAATGTAAAAACAAATATAGAAACCTATATAAGATGCGTAAGTAAATTGGAATTAGAATGCTGATAAAGAGACAAGCAAAGCTTTGGGTTTTCATTGATTTGATCCAACACCTTGATTTTTGTTCCTAATTCAATTCACATACTCACCAAATCCATAATTGGAAGATATAGCAATTAAATCCCCTTAATTTTCCAAATCAATTCTAGGGTTAATTTCCCCCTTTTCAAAGCATGGGTTTCATCAATGAAAATCATATCTAATGACAACACTATGTTAAGAAGGAAACAATAATACAACAGGAGATCACATTCATAGCATGAAAAACCTCTTGATTGAGTCACAACCAAATAGTCATAATCCTATAGCTTAACACCATAGCAAGATTTAATCTAGTTGTCTCAACTTATTCCAAATCAAATATAGAATCTAATCTTAGAGTTTTAAACAATCAAACTCAAAACATAAACTGAAACATTGTCCAGGAGTTTTCACCAATCAACTTCTACCCTAAGCTTTACCCAAAGTTTAGCCAAGCATGTTTACTAACAAACTCAATACTCTATGGGTGGCGATATTCATCTTCATCGATTGGAGGAGGAAATCTACAAGCTTTTCCAATGGAATCACCTTTTCTTTCACTCTCTTAGACAATTGGACAAAGTAACCCTCTTTTTACTTCTTTCGAAAAACTGATTCTTATGTAAATTTGCTGGTTTTTAATGACAGAGTGTGTGTGGGTGCCACAACTTTGAGGTCTAAGTGCTGTGGCTTGGGGTCCTGGGAACTTCCCTGGAATTTAGCCATCAGCACTGCTGCGCTGTGGTATCAGGTTTTCTCTACATTTGGGTGCCATGGCTCCAGCTGATGGGAGTCGTGGCATTGTAGCTTTTAATTGGAGATGTTTGAACATCCTTTGGGGTTTCTAGCATCGCAGCTCTGTAGTCACTGACTTTCTTCCCTTTTTTGTAGTTTGGGTGTCTGTCACAACATGACAGCCAATGAAAAGCCGTCATTTTATGACTTTGGGACGCGTAAGGGAAAATGCAGAGAAAATGGTAATCGCCACCAATTAATTAGAAAGATAATTGAGATCCTTAAAAAAAGAAAGGAAAACTGGCCCTCAGAACCAAAGGAAGGGTTCGGGAGTCTAATTACGCGTAGGGAAGGTGTTAGGCACCCTACAACATCCATCGCTAAGGACGGTTATTCTAAATTGTTTGTGCTTTAAAATTTTTAATTTATTTAAATTACCTATTTTTATTAATAAAATAATAATGGAGAAAGATGGAAAAAGAAATAACTAGACTTGCCTTACCAAGTAAGTGCCTACGTACCCCGAAAGGGATCAAGGTCAACGTAATTCGGAATAATTTGATAAATAAATTAGGCAAGATGTATGATCTTAGACCTGAGGATGTTTAGGACATTAGGGGAACATAAAATTCCACTTAAAGCCTGAAAATGAATTAGGAATGGAACATTGGGAAGGATATAACTCTACTAAATACCCGACAAAATTGAGACTTTGGGAAAATAAAATTCCACTGAAAGTCTAAAAAAAAGTAAGTGGGACTTTGGGGATGATGAACCTCCACTGAAAGTTTATGAGGTTTAAGACACTGAAGAGTATATTACTCCACTTAGTGCTAAGAAGATTGAGACTTGGAGAAGTTTAAACTTCCACTAAAAGTCTTTTAAACATTTATAAATGAAATGAGAAGGATAACTTTATCGTTCTTAATCCAATTTTAATTTACCCAAATTTGTGACAAAATTAAATTTAAAAGCATCGGAGTGAGAAATGAAAATTTTTCTTATTTGTACTTGGGGTTAGAATACAATTTATATGAATAATGTGACCCAAGAATGTAATTTATAGGAATGATGGGATTAAGAACATAATTTATAAAAGTGACGGGGCCAAAACATAATTTTTGAACGTGTAAGGGGCAAAATGCAATTTTTTTTGAAAGTATGGGATCAAATTATAATTTTTGAAAGTATCGGATTAAAAAGCAAATTTCTACAAATGCTTTATTCCTAAATTGAAGGTTATAAAAAAGATATCCAGTTTCCTTAGGTATATTTAACGACTATTCATTTAAGTCATTTCAGTTATTAGAAATAAATGGGCCTTGAACCCCTCTCTTTTTTATATTAGCTCAAGTGGGCCCTTGAGACCCAACTTAAAGAACTGCATTAGGTGGACCTTTAAAACCCCTCTTTCCTTGTTTTGGGTCCTTCATTTGAACCTTGGCTAAATAACTCCTAGAACTTTAGTGATATCCATTGTTTTTGGGCTTCTAAGATACCCTTGGCTCAGCCTCCTGATTAGGCCCACGAAACCTTTAAAGCTCATGTATGAATATGCTGTCCAACCAATGATATAGGGGCCAACTTCAACCAAAACTCATACATATATCAGGGACCCCGCATATATTCATGCACCCAATCATATCTCCTCAGGACTTTGCCATGGATATTAGACCTCAATACTCAGCAAGCTAAAGCAACTAAGTTATGGTTAACAAGTGTATAATGTGCTCTTTAAATCATATATTTTACCACAAAAGGATAAAACATAATAATTTCAGAATTAAATACAACACATAAAGGCTATTTATCAGAAATGGGACACAAACATCACATCAAATTTAACTAGTAATTAAAGCAACCTGGACCTAAAAAAAAAATCAACTTGCCCCCCTTTGCAATTTGACATCATAACAATAGTGAATCAAGATCTTGGCTCGGGCAGTGTGCATATTTCGTCTAAGATCAATCTTAACTGAGTGAGTTTTATTAACTAAAAATCTGGACTTAACAACTCAGAATCCTGAATCAAAAAATCAAGCACTGCTTAACCTTAAGCGAAATCAGAAATTTGAATTGATTTTTTTTTTTCACAAGATTAATACTTTTAGGGACCATGATAAACTAAAAACTGGAAAGAATCAACCTGAGTTGCAAAGTCAGAAGCACCAAACAAAAAAACCAATTTCCCAAAACCAAATGTTGGCAAGCAGTAATCAGAAACAGATTCTGAAAAACCCAAATTCAATAATGCCAACGCATAGAAACCAGTTTTATGAGCATAGTACCAGTAATCTCCAAACCAGAATCGCAACCTAGTCAATTCCAATCAATAGCAGAGTGGCCAGTAATTGGAAACTGAAAACCAACATACTTCACCCCAAACCAAACAATTTAAAATATGCCTTTAAATCATACAGATACATGCTTTGCCAAAGACATTTCATCATTCTAGATTAACTAGCAATAGTAAAGTTTCATAGTTTTAATCCCAAAACCGTGACTCATAGACCTTTTTACACCTCAGGTTCACAGGGAATGCAGTAATAGCATGTAATCAAGAAAATTCACAATAAAAAGGAATCAGAATTACAGGGACCGTGTACCTTTAAAGAATGAAAACCAAATTTGGTTGAAACCCCAAAATCCACAAACTAATTCCCCAGAAAGGTCGATTCTGGGCTAGAATTCACTCTTTCTTCTTCACTCGTGATCTCTGGCTCAGGAACTTTTGTTTCCCTCTCTGTTTCAGAAGCCCTCGGCTTGCTCTTTGTTGGTCTCGGTTCACTCTTGGGTGTGTTCCGGATGGCTCTTTGTTAGTTTACCCTCTCCTTTTCTCCTTTTCTGAGAAGCTCTTCTTATAGCCGAAGATCAAAACCCCATTCCCTGAATTGGTTCCCTTCGTTATGGCGTGATTCGACGCGAAATCATCAACTCGTTGATCTGATTTCTGGTTTAATGGTGACAGAGAGAATTTTTTCCGTGATTGAAAGGAAGACAGCGAAGCAACAGAGGTGGAACGAGCGAGTGTCGTGGCGTGAGATAGAGAGAAGTTCGCCGGTGATTTAGAGAAGAGACAGAGAGAGTCACGGTGTTTCATCAGGGAAGACAGAGAGGACAAACACTGAGACGTGGGGTAGGGAGAAGATAGAGCAGAGGCGAGGGAAATCAGGGAAGAAGAGGCTCGCATTTGAGGCAGAGAGAATGGGTCCGAGATTGGGAAAAGAGATTTGATCGGGTCAGGCTAGTATTGGGTATACGGGTTGGACCAGTAAGTTAATGGGTTGGGCTAGACCAGAGGGGATGTTGGGCTGGACCAGAGTCCTGTTTTATTTTTTTGAAAATTGGGCTGATTGCTACTGTGGGCTGAAATTATGGGCTTGGTCTGTTTCCCTTTTCTTTTTTTTTCAATGGCTAATGGGATTTGCCAAAAATGGCCTCTTTTTTATTTATTTCCTTTTTTCCTTTTTTTATTTATCTTTTAATTAATAATTTTTTTAAATAATATTTCCCCTCTTTTTTTATTTATTACTTTTATTATTTATTTTTAATTGTTTCCATATATATTTTTGTCTTTTTGTCTTCTTCTTTTTTTTAATTATTTTTGTTTATTGTTAATTTTAAGAACCGCTTGGACAAAATTAGGTGTTTACAGTATCACAACTTCAGCTTCCCAAAGCCTTAGCACCACTGTCTCTGACTTGGCTTGTGCATTCCTCACTTGAGATCCTAAAATTTAAGCACAAAAGCATGCTTAGAGATTTCTCATGGAAAATGGAAACTAAGTATAAGAAAACACATTAATTCTTATGATTTCTCTTCACTTTTTAGCCCTTTAGCTCAACAATAAGGTACATGTACCAGCCATCTCCTATGCATTTGTGATTGCTTATTTTAAAAGGAATTAGTTCTTGAAATATAACTATTGTTACTTGGTCATAAGTCACATGATAAGGAGCGGGCGGAAATTAAACTGGAATTCAATGTAGTTGTTTTCAATTTAACTTTGTAAAAGACTGGTATAAAATTTTACCCAAAAAAATAGATATAAAAAAATTAAATCTCTAAAATAACTCTATATATTTACTTTAATTTTTGGCTTGTTAGTGCCTGTGATTGTAAATATTGTATCGGGTCTTTAGAAGTCCCGCTGTGCAAGGCTCATTGTAACACACAAGATCAGAAAAATCTCTCTTCAATTTAAAGAATAAGATCAAATTTTTTCCTTTCAATACTTTTCATGTTTTAAAAAATATGATATTATAAAAAACTTGATCTTTAAAAAAATTAAGTTCCATCTTGAAATTTGTATCCTATATTTTTAAGTTATAATTCAATCAATAAATTAAAAAAACAATCCAATTTGAACTTTGACCGTTATAAGTGGGTTGAAGGGTTTTCCTAACAATCGAATTTGATTTATTAGAAATTTGAAAGAATAAATTGAAAAGAATAAATGAACAAAATATAAGAGAAATTGTTTTAAAAATAATACTACTCTTACAAAATTATTTCTCATAAAATCTCACAAATATTTTATCTCAACTACTCATCTCACATCAATCATTCTTCTCACTCATCCCAAGACTATTTTATCTTAACAAATAATGTGTTTGTAAGACTTTTTAAAAGTTAACTTTGTGAGAGAATCATTTCTCGACTTGATGGGTGTGATGTAGTGGAGTATGTGAGATTTGTGAGAAAAAATGGTTCGTGCGAAGTACTCATTATAAGAGGGAAGATTTTCATTTTGATGAATAAATTTCACGATAGGTTTAATAAATGCATTAAATTGTGTACAAGAGAACAATGCTACAAATATATTCAGCCAGAACTAGAACTGACTATATAATCAATCAAGGAATGCATGGATATTCTCTTGTACTCTTTTGCATTTCCACATTCAAGTTCCTCTACTTCTTGTAATCAGGTATAAATGGTTTGAATGTTATCACAACTCCAACAAATTCAACCACATTCATGAGGAAGAAAACGATGTGATCACCTGCATATGTAAGAGTTGGCTGCTTAGAAAGCTAAACATTGGAGATTAATTACCAAAAGCACAAGCTCAAATTCCATACTTCTCTCTCAAAGAAGCAAAATAGATTCTACTTTCATTTAAAAAAAATACAAAGCAGCTTTTTTCTCTTTCGCAGCATAGCCAAACAGGCCCTAATAAAAAAGAAAGAAGCTTACCAGGGAGGAAGGCAGCATGCTGGCGCTTTTGTGCCCACGAGAAACTGCACAAATCACATTTTTTTTGTTAGAGGGAATATTTATATTGAATCTACATATGTGCAAACAAGTTCTTCAAGCAGTATGAATCTAACACCACCTGAGCTGCCAAATTGAGACAAAGGCATATTACCATGTCTTTTATAATAGAGGAGTCATGCTTCCCTTGACAACAAGCAAAATACAAGAAACAGAGAAAACAGAACTTTTCCAATGAAACAACATCGAACAAAAGTATCAAAATCCTAAACCCATTACTAAACCAAGAGTCAGTTAAATCATCACATAACTCGTATATAACACAATGATACTATATCCCATTTTTGGATCCCCAAACAGAACCTGTTTTATAAGAAATAAAGAAATCATACGGGTACTTACACTGCACCACCTACAGCTGGACCTAATGCTTTGAATGTAGACATTGCAGTCAAAGCCAAGCCATTAGCAGCTCCTCTTTGTTTTTGGTCCTGTTCATTATATTTTGGTAACAATAATTATCACGTATTCAATGTTCAAGGATTATAATTTAAGGATTCAATAAAAAATTAATGGAGAATAGAATAAACTAACAAAGGAAGATAAACCAAGAAAAGAATATTACCACAGCCTTGTTTTGCAGAAGGAATGTACCAGTTACAGCGGACACCTAATGTTTGCAAAAACAAGCTTACAAGTTAGAGCCACATTACATACAGTTTGATGGCAATGGATTTTCAAAACATTGCATCTGAGTCAGTAAAAGATCCCCTTCTGTAAACAATTTCTGAAAAATCAAACAGTGATATAATGGTAACAGAAATAGTTAATGTATGAGTGCTTCATTATGTAATGCCAGGCCCTACAATTGTTATTAAGAAAGTAACTATCTAGCATATTACTATAAATTATTTAAATAATTGATTTAATAAAAAAAAACATACAGAATTGACTTATTTCTAAGACAAGCAGACCTGGACTTGTCATGTGCTCATAAGTCATAACAGATACTTAGATAATGTCCTCCAAGTATGAACACTCATGAAGAAGTACATGTTCTCATTTTCAGACCAAATCTCAGATCATTAAGTGTAAGGTTAATGCGGGCTTGAAAGGCTGCAACCCCATCAGTCACTGGTGGTCATTAGGCAGTTATGTCTCTCTTACCAAAAGAATGTTCCACTTCTTTTTATTTTTACTATTTTTTAAATAACAAATGCATATTAACAATGAAAAGGTTATACATGCTCTTTTCACTGACAACTGACAGTGGTCTAGAAAAATCTTAGAAATTTGATTGCGGTAAAAAACAAATCTCACAAAAAAGAATTTATAGTTTCATGAAAAGATACTATAAGTTGAGAGTAATATGAAGAAAAAAAAGCAGCAATTATGGTTTCATATTGTCTCATTTGCAGTAACAGTTTATTTAGAAAAATGTTAAAGTGATTTTGAAAGAATTAATCACTAATGTTCAAAGTGAGTTAGTACACTTCATCTCTACAAGAATATATACTTAGCTACATAGGATTGAAACATTTGGGATAGTTTGTGCCTTCCAAATCAAGGAAATATTTTGTATGTATAACATTCCTATAATCTTTCTGTCTGGATAAATTCCATATTGCTAAGAGCTAGTGCATAAGTGTACACACAGCAATTGTCATTACATTAGTTCATTGTGTGACACAACCAATAAGAGTTTTCAAGTTGTAAATACACTTACAGATAAAATATTCTTTATCAAAGATGCACAGTTTAATATGAAGAAGAGTGTGAACCCAGTCAAGTTGGTCATGAATGGGTAGGCTTGCAGGAGAGGAATTGTTAAAATCTGCATAGGGTTGTAATCCCAGACAACACCAGAAAAAACACAAGTAAGTATTGGAAACGGATTATGTGACATCAGGAAAGGTGCTGTTATTTCAAAGAAAATAGAAAGGTTACCCCTGCAATTCGTGTTATCATTATAGGCCCCATAAGTCTTTCAAAATATGCATATAAAGACATTTGAAAGATGAGGAGACCTACACCTGAAAGGATAAAAAGTTGTTAGCAACTCTGGCATATGTTCTAAGCACTAGAAGAGGATAAAGCCAAAAAAAAATCATTCTAAATAATTACCCAGGTAATGTATATTGTTAGAGCTCTCAATCTTACAATCTCAAAAAATAGCCCAGGCTATTTGGTTGTGCAATGCTTTATTGTAAGAAAAACCAGCATCCAAGACATGTTTTTAGCAATTCTGAGAACTTATGCTAGGAAACTCAAGTCCTCCTCAATTGAATGATATCTAATTCAGAGTCTTATTGGTATTAGATCTTAATTGCATATGCTTCAACAGTGCAAATGGAATAAATGAGAGAATGCGCTTTTGAATATTTCTAAAAGTTGAAAGAAAACCTATCAATCCTAACTGCAAACATCTGGAAACATGTTCAGTTATTAATTACTTTTTAATAACTAACCTACCCACATCATACCAAAAATAACATGAATTAACCAACCCACACCAACATCAACTGAAAAACGAAGATAGAAATTTCAGAAAATTTCCATGCCTAATACCAACATTGAAAACCTCTTTGCCAAAAAGATAGAGACCACACAATTAATCTTCGCTACAATTCTCCCCTTGGTAGGCAATCATTTAGTGATAAATTGGTGGTCAGCATTGATCATCTGGGGTAAATATGAAAGGTCACAAGCTCTGACCACTATGACAGCAGCTTTTTCAACAGCTTCTCCTGTAATCTGCATTTTATTTTAGTTCCTAAAGTACCAACCATAAATGTAAGTTCCTCCTATGTAGTTCCTCAGATTTCCTTCGTTTTGCTTTCCCAAAATTCTGTATTATAAGTGTTAAGACCATGTATTTATATACTAAGAAGATGTATCTAATAGAAACACAAAGACTAAAAGACTAAAATCTAAAATACCCTTACTAACATAGCTTAATTACTCTTAACACTCCCTCTCAAGCTGGAACATATATATCAATCATACCCAGCTTGTTACAGATGTATTTGACCTGATTCACATTACGAGCCTTCATGAAGACGTCAGCTAATTGTTTACTAGTCTTGACATGATTAGTAGAAATTAATCCTTGCTGAATCTTCCCTCGAATAATGTGGCAATCAGCTTCAATATGCTTTGTTTTCTCATGAAAGACAAGGTTGGATACAATATGGATTACCGCTTGATTGTCACACCACAGCTTCATAGATGCAGAACTATGGAAACCAACCTCATCTAACAATTGAGACATCCACATGAGTTCACAAGTTACTTGAGCCTTGACCCGATACTCAAACTTTGCACTCAACCTTGCTACCACACTCTACTTCTTACTCTTTCATAACACAAGATTTCTTCCAACAAAAACACAATATCCAGATGTAGACTGTCTATCACAGGAGAACCTGATAACTATAAAACCCTCAATCCGACAATGTCCATGATCACGGTAAAGAACCCTGCATCTTGGTGTACCTTTTAAGTACCGGAGTATACTTTGAACTACATCCCAGTGGTCAGTACGACGAGAAGACATAAACTGGCTCACTATACTTACTGAAAAACAAGATATCTGGACGAGTCATAGTAAGATAATTAAGCTTTCCCACCATCCTCCTATACCTTTCAAGGTCAGATAGTAACTCTTCATCATCAACTGTAAGCTTCAAGTTAGGAACCATGGGAGTCTCACATGGTTTGGCTCCAAGTAGATCCATCTCAAATAGAAAATGATCTAGGACATATTTGCGTTGGCATAGAAAAATACCCTTGCTACTTCTGGTTACCTCAATTCTCAAGAAATATTTCAAGTGTCCCAAATCTTTAGTATGAACTTTGGATTAAAGACAGCTGCATAGATGCCACAACTGTCACTTCCAGTTATCACAATGTCATCAACATAGATAACCGATAAAAGACGGTGTGATCATAATACTCCATTGCAAACCAAACTTAAGGACCACCTCACTTAACCTCCCGAACCATGCCCAAGAGGAATGCTTTAGTCCATACAATGACTTCCGAAGGTGACATACTTTCTTACTTTACCCCTGACCAACAAACCTAGGTAATTGCTCCATATAGACTTCTTTCTTCAAATCACCATGCAAGAAGGCATTCTTAAAATCTAACTAATAAAGAGGCCAATGAGAGGAAGTTGCCAGAGAAATAAAGAGATGAACAGATGCCAACTTTGCAACAAGAGAAAATGTTTCCGAATAGTCAACTCCATATGTTTGGGCGTATCCTTTAGCTATCAACCGAGCTTTAAGACAAGCAAATAAACTATCGAGATTGACTTTGACCGTGTAGACCCACTTACACCCAACTAGCTATTTCCCAAGAGAAAGAGAAACAAGCTCCCATGTGTTATTATGTTTAAAATCCAGCAGTTCCCCCTTCATCACCGAAGTCCAACCATCTTGAGAAAGTGCCTCCCTTACTGTTTTAGGAATAAACATAGAGTTTAGGGAGGCCATAAAAGTCTGAGAGATAGGAGATAGGTGATCATAGCAAACAAAAAAGGAGATAAGGTAGGTACAGGAACATTTACCTTTTAGCAAGGCAATGAGAAGATCAAGAGATGGATCCAGAGGCGAGAAAGATGGTAGCGATTGCAAGTCAAGAGTCTCCAGAGGAACAATTGGTGCATTTTGTAGTAGTGGAGCTGAGGGTGGCTCTAAGGCAGGAGATCTATGGGAATAAACATGGGTGGTAGGAGGACAAGGGTTTAAGTGGAACATCAAATAGTGGGTGGACACGATAAACCAGGAAATCATCTTCAGAGGCATATAACACAAGACTCTCTTACTGGAAAAGGGTAGTTTCAAAAAAAGTGACATTAGCAGACACAACATACTTTCCCAACTAATGAGAATAACACTGATACCCCTTTGAGATCGAGGGTAGCCAAGGAAAGACACTTCAAAAATTGAGAGTCAAGTTTTGAGGCTTGAGGACGCACATCTTGGACCAAAAAAGTGAAACAAAAAATACAAGGACACAAGGGAAACAAGGGCTGGGAGAGATACAAAACAGAGTAAGGAATTTGTCCATCCAAAACAAAAGAAGGCATTCGATTAATTAAGAAACAGGTAGTAGAGACTACATCAATCCAAAAGGATTTAGGAACTTTCATGTAAAACAAAAGGGCACGAGCAACTTCCACCAATTGTCTATTTTTTTAGTTAGAAACCCCATTCTGTTAGGGGGTGTACACACATAAAGACTGGTATATAATACCACGTTGTGCCATAAAAGAAGTAAAAGAAGATGAGAAAAACTCTCTTGCATTATCACTATGTAAAACTTTAATAGTGGTACTAAAATGATTTTGAATCACGGAACAAAAGGTAAAAAAATAGAAAACACTTCTAAACGATATTTCATTAAATATAACCAAGTTATACCAGAATAGTCATCAATAAAAGTAACAAAATATTGAAAACCAATTTTAGAAAAAATTGGATAAGAACCACAAACATCATAATGAACAGCATTAAAAGTGACACAGCCTGTTTATAGACTCTTAAAGGTTAAGACACACAACAAGGTTTAGCAAACTGACAGGACTCACATTCTAACCTAAACATAGAACCGACACTAGGACATAATTGCTTCAAACTTTGTAGAGAATGATGACCCAAATGACAGCAGAGATTTAAAGGATACAAGGTGCTCGAACAGGCAACAAAGCTGAGAACCAAAGGGGGCGTGCACTCCAAGATGTACAAACCGTTTGACTCGCGTCCTCTACCAATAATCTTCCTCCCAAGATTCTGAAAAATGCAATGGTCAAGGATAAATTCAATAATGCAGTTTAAGGCTTTGGTGATTTTGTTAACAAACATTAAATTGAATGGAAATTGGGATAAGTACAATATAGTGGATAAAGGTATGAAAGATGTGGGATAAGAGGTCCCACTACCAACAATTGGTGAAGTGGAACCATCGGCTAAGGTAACACAAGGTAGATGAGATGCTGGGGAAAACAAAAAGAGAATACATGTGTCTCCTGTCATATGATCTGTGACACCTAAGTCAATGACCCAACTACTCGGTGTAGAAGAAAGGCACGCAGTGGAAATACCTGTCTAAGTAGTATTGGCTGTATGACATGAAGCAGACTGGGTGGCCTGGAATTATGTATAGTAGGCAAACTCATCAGCTGTCATAGGGACCATCTTAGTATCACTCTCTAGGACACTCTCTTGAGTAGCAATATTTGCAAACCGTTGTTGCTTGGCAAGCAACTTTGAGAAATTAAGCTTAATATGCTCGGATTCCTTACAGTAGTGAAACACTATCCTAGTATCAATGGTATCACATCTGCTACTCCTTCCACCTCTAGAACCATCATGGCCACCTCTCCCACTAGCACCCACGAAAGCATAAGACTCGTTGGTCTAGCCTGACTTTTAGAGGACTCCTTATAAGTTCGAATAAGGCGAAAGTACACATCCTGTAATTTTAACTTGTCAGACCCAATCAAAATTTGAAAACGGGAAGCATTATAATCATATTGGAGACTAGTAAGAAAGCACATGATGGACAACTGCTCTCTTTGTTCCATCATCTCCTTCACATCACTAGTAATGGGCATCAGGGTATTAAGCTCTTCATACGCTTTCTTACATAGAGTGAAGTGACCAGTCAAAGAGGCCTCCTTCTGTTTTGCCCGATGGAACTCTTGAACCACATCATAAATATGCGACATATCTTCATTCCCTAAATATAGGGACCTTAAGTACTCATAGAAATCCTTGACTGTATCACAATAGGTGGTGATATCCTCAATCTGAGCCTTTAAGGTTTGTCTGATCAACCATACAAACGTTTATCCTCTTAGATCCACTTTCTCTTTGCTAACTCACCCACGGAAGTATCACTAGTCAAATGATCCTCCATGTCTAGACCATACATGACATCTCCACTACCTTTCTCCATTGAGGATAATTGCGGGACCCTCCAACTTCTGGTCAATAATTTTGGTGGGTGCAAGAATTATTCAGAAACTAATTTTGAGTGTCAACCCCTCCAAAGGGAGGTTGAGTAACATCTCTTCTGCCATTGAACACACTAAACCCACACCAAACAGATTAACAATACCAAAAAGTATCTAAAGCACACACCAAAATTAGAATCAAACGTGTCATTGAACCAAATCAAGTTGGACAATACCCAAAATGCATAGAGGCCTCACTAAACACACCAAAATCAGATCATCGAAGCTGAAATCACACTAAGAACAGATTATCCAAGTGAGAACACACCAAAATCAGACCGCCCAAGGTGAAATTACACCAAAATCAAACTACCCAAGTGGAATCGCACCTGTTTCACACGATTTCCCGCCATCTGCTGCCATCTAACGTGTTGGAAATGTGGTTTCAGCTGCCAAAACAGCACCGCACGGCCACCACAAGCAAAAACCGACCTCAACAACTTCCAAAACATCACAAGTCGCGTCCTATTTGCTTCAGTTCATGTGCATCATTGAGTTCACGAATGTCGCCGTTACAGACAAGGGAATAGGTGACTGGTGATGAGAGTTTTAGTCGCCGGTCAACAAGATGGCCGCCGATCTCGACGGTGAAGGAGGGTGGGCTGTTTGGGTGGGCAAGGTTGGCTATTTGGGGTTGCTGTTTGGGAAAATTAGGGTTTTTTTTTTTTAATTTAAAAATTTTTAAAGTTAGGTTATGATATTATGTTAAAGCTAAAAAGAAGTAATGAAAATTGTTAATTAAACAAGTGAGCATGTATTTATATATTAAAAAAATATATCTAATAGAAACACAAAGAAAAAAAGACTAAAGTCTAAAATTCATTTATTAACATAGCTTAATTACTGGAACAATGAGATATCATAGTACTATAACTAAAATATTCCCATTACCCTTCCCAAGCCCATTCAAGTGCTATAAATCTCATCGTTTTCAAAATTTTCACTTTTACTGCTGTAAGAAATAGATTGTGGGTTGGGCCCTTTGCCACTATCCTGAATTAGTATATACAGAAGCATCTTATCAGACGTCAGGCATAGGATCTATTTAATTTGAATCTGTTAATAATCTACCAAAGCTTTCAACAATTATCAGCAAAGTAAACCTGAATGAAGCTTCCTTTTAAAATTATTGGTGAAGAAGGAAGGGTGCTTTAAGAGGAAATGAAACCTTCTATAATGATTTTTCATATTTCTGAAATGGTTATATATATGTAGAAACAGGGCTAATTGGATTTGCTTCAAGAATGCATGCAAACTTTATAAAGTGTTATAATGGAAAAGAAAAGTATGCATGTAATCTTATTACCAAATGTGGATGACAAAAATTAAAATCTATACCTGAAATTGCAAGAACTTCACCAACACCTTCAGATGTGTAGCTCAAACCACCATAATTCCTAGGGCTGACGACCCACAATGAGAATATCTACAAAGGGATAAATAAATAAATAAATATATATATATATATATATTAATACTTTTGGCATATTACATGCCTAATCAGGTTTAAGCAGCTAACTGAAATAAAATTGGAAA